>SIJG01000154.1:0-26973 GCA_023374025.1 Heterodera schachtii
CTCGACGCCCCGCCCCCTCGCGCACCCCAAGACTTGCGCAGCAAAACTCGCGCATCCCTTGTCCGATTGACTTCAAATTTCACAGGCCATCAATCGACGGCGGTGAGAGGGGGTCCGCGCCGCCGGAGAGAGGGGGTCCGCGCCGCCGGAGAGAGGGAGTCCGCGCCGCCCGGACGACCGAATGGTGGGGAGGGGTCCGCGGCAGTAGAGAGAGGGGGTCCGCGCCGTCGGAGAGGGCCCCGCGGCAGTGGAAAGAGGGGGTCCGTGGAAGAGAGGGGGTCCGCGCCGCCCGGACGGCGGAACAGCGGCGAGGGGGCCGCGCTATTTAACGCAAAATATCACGGCCCCGCCAACTGCATCGGTGGCCGACTGGTTAACGCGTCGGGCCAACCACACTCTCGGGTTCAATCCCGCGCGGCGAAACTCCCGCGCATTTAACACCAACAACCCAAAATCTCGCGCAACCCCCATCCCACACCCCCAAATCCCGACCCCACACCGTCCCGCGCACCATCCTCCATCCCGAACCCACATTTCCCGACGCACCCCCCCCACCCCTCCCCCCTCCCACCACACCACCCAATAGGCACCGATCCCCCCCCCCCTCCCCCCGCTGATCCTCTCTCCCTTCAGTGGAGAAAATCAATCGATAATTCAAGTAGTCTTACCATGTAGTGCGCGCCCCATAATCTATTTTTCCTACCAATTTCTGACCTTTTTACACCGATTCTGACCCTTTTCTAGCAGTTTTGGATGTACCTCAAAGCAATATTTTCTAAAATTTTTGATTTCTATGCTAAAAGAAAAATTGAATTCAAAAATTGATTCGGATCAAAATTTTAAGAATTTTCGACCGTATTAATCTTTTTTCGCCACTATTTTTGCTATTATTTCAGCGCCACTTTCTTTGTGAAGATTTTTCTACTTTCTCTTATTTTCTTTCTCTCTCTCTCTTTTCTCTTCACTAATTCATTTAATATCTCTCTAACTCTTATCTTTCATTGTCTCTGTCTCTCTTCTTTTACTCGCTCATTCTCTTTCTTTCACTTGGCTCATTAGTCTCTCTGATTCTCTCTCACTCTCTCGCTGAATCCATAGCCAATCGACACAAAACGACGCGAGCCTTCACTCTTCGCATCATTGGCATTGCCCTCCTACATCAATGCATTATCTCCATCAAATGCCCTCATCCCCACTAAATAATTTTCATTTTTTTCTTTGCATTCAAATTAATTTCTTCATTAATATTTTACTAATTGATTTTGGAATAAATATTTTATGACCCCCCTGAAACTTTCAAGTAAAAATTCATTAGGGGTTCGTAGCTTGGTATTTTGAAAAATTATAGTCATGTTCTTGATAGCGCCATAAATTACCCTATAAATGACTTTTTATTTGTAATTTTCAGGGGGTCACAAAATGGAAAAGCACCATTTAAAACCTTGCCAAAAAATCCAAAACTAAGACAAATTATGAAAATAATTATATGGATGATTTAATTTAAAAAAATAAATAATTTGGCACTACATATCCTTATTTTTATGTCATGAGTCATGACACCTAAAAGTTGGAAGAAAATTTTTGGGGTTATTGCCGAACTTTATTGAAAATAAAATATGGAAATTAAACATAGATTAGTCGTTGAATAACAATCTTGATGACAAGTACCAAAATTAGTAGATGAGAGTGGGTGAACAAACCGTATCAAAAGTTTGATGAAAAGTTTACTGCTAAATCAAGTGAAAAAGAATATAAAATGAATAAATCGATTCTGAACGGCATAAACACACAAGATTTCTTTGGCAAGCCATAAGAAATACGAAGTTACAAGTTTTCATTTGCATAAGAAAATTTTACAAAATTAAATATAATATAAAAATTTTAATAAAAATAATAAAATGCGCAACAAGTGTGACAAGAACAGGTTAAACAATATGAAAGGACGTGAAATTTTTCTTACATTAAATGCATAAAAACAATAATATTTAAGTCAATGCCTTTTTGAAAAAAGTTGGCTTATAATATCTAAATATATATTAATCTTTTAAATAATAATAATTTAAAAAGTTTTAATAAAATTTTAAGTTTACGTAAAATAATTTCATTATATTAAAATAATTGAAGCTCAGAAGCACATGGCTGCTGTTACACTTGCAGTACGGATGTTTGCAATAAAGGATGTTTACCGAACGAATTATAATAAGGCAAAAATAAACGTATAATAAACTTGAAAGATTAAATAAAGTAAAGATTACTGTGGCCCAAATACTGCAGTAACACAAGGAAAAATTTCATGAGAGAAAGTTAAATACAAACAACTTAAAAACGAAAATTAAGATTAAGTTATTCTAATTAATATTTTTTATAAAAATTTAAAAGTTCTATGTATCAACTTGGCCACTAAATGCGTCACCGCTTTAATAGTAATAAAATAGAATTAGATAAAATACTAATTAAAATGATACTTTTAAACAAAAACTAATTAATTTTTCAACAAATTCGGCTTTTTAAATATGTATACATTAAGAAAATAATAAAAAATTCATAGCCTTTTGAGTCAACTTTAAAATATAACATTAAAAAGGAGAGTTTTCACTGTAAATATTACATCGAAAAATACTGTCAAATAAATTTTATGAGCATACGAAATGATGAAAATCCACTTAAAATCCACGAGATATACGCTGACGTACTTAAAAAATGTTAAAGAGAAAAATGCTCTAAAACGTAAAAATGGTCAAATATACATTTATTCTCGAAAACCCTCAAAATAAGCTTTATAGAAATGCTATTTTGGGGCCCCTTTCTTCATAGCATATGCGCAAAAAAAATATGCAAAAGCATATAAATCTTGAGTTTATAATTTTGGAACGGAGCATATTTAATTATAAGAGAGATAAATAAAACCATAAGAAAAACAAATAATTTTTTTTATAAAACTACCTATTTAAATAAAGAACATTATCTTTTGCTTAAAAATTGTTATCTCAACAAAGTAGTCAAAATAAAAATCCAATGTTGCAAGTTATTTAATGAAAAGCATTAAGTAGAAAATTTTCCGATGAATAATCTGAAAAATTACTAAAATAAACTTAAATGCCTTAATCGGAATGATCAAAATTAAAAATATAGAGATTAAAAAAAAGAAAAAAGGAATAATGTTTCGTAGAGTAGTCAAATTTTATAAAATATTTAATGTTAACTTTATGCGTGTTCTTTTAATTTAATGAAGTAACTTTTTCTTTTTTAATAAATAATTCTTTGATTTATATTCGTGAATTATCCTAACTTTATTTTTTCATTTTAGTCATAATTATAAATTCTTTTTAAAAGTTATAAAAAATTTTTATCTGAAATTTTAAGAATTATTTTTTGCGGCATATATTTTTAATAACGTTTTGTGGAACGGTGATTGGTGGGAGTGGTGGAAGAAAACTTAAAAAAATGAGACCTAAACGTACTATTCATTGAATATAGTAAAAAAATAAATTCTTACAATCCAATAATGAAAACTAATAGTACATTTATGAAAAAATTGAAAAAAAAAATTATGCATTAAAACTAATTTCATATATCTTCGCATAAATAAATAATACATTATACAGCAATGCATAAATATTTTTAAAGAACAAATATATATGACTTTTTTTTACTGAAATAAAAAAGTCTCTTCTTTTAATACCGAAAATAACATATTTTTTAATAATGAAAATTAGCTTAAAAATTAATAATTTCAGATCATGTTTTATTAATCAAATCTATTTAAAAAAATAAATTAAATGAAAATTTTGTAATGACGATTTAAATTAAGATAGTAAACAGATAAATATTAAAAGAAAATTTAATATATGTATAAAATCTATCGAAACATTACATCTAAAATAATCTAACAAACAAGATGCCTCGTCATCATATTGGTATTATATTATGTCATAAAATGAAATTAAATACGATTTGGCTTTATAAATATTTATTGAATATATTTAATGATTTCTATCTACAACGTATCAAATTAAAAAAAATAATAAACTAACCAATAAATCAAGGTACCAAATACTATCTTGATACCGGTTTGGTAAAACATATTGGTTAAATTAATAAATAAAAGTAAAATGAAAGTCGGTCAACACCAAAAAGCAAATGCCATTCGAAATTAAATTCCGGGTTTCGGCAACGACTGGAAAAAAATTTTTAAGAAAAAATATGATGGATCGACTGACGACTTGTTCGAAGGAACGTGAGTAAGAACAAATATGAAAAATGTTTTACTACACAAATAATCAAAATTGTACTATAAATAACAGACTTTTTTATTATAAATTAAGAAATTCCTATACTTAATACGAATGAATATAAAACTTTAGCAATGTAACTTTAAAAAATGTTGAAGTAAGGAATTATACTTCACTAACTTCGTTATTTAACAATAGTATATCTTATTAATAAAAACAATCATAAAAAATAAAATAAATAGATAATAAAAATAATTAAAAAAAATCAAATAATTTCAATACATTAAAACATTATGTTTATATTAGCAAATAAATGTGAAACAAAAATCACTATTCTTGAATATAAATTATTTATTACAACTCAGAATAAAATCGACATTGAGCTGACATGAAACAAATATAATTATTGAAAAGAGTGAATTCATACTAATTAAATTTGTTTATTTTTTGAAATTGTTAGGCTATTGTTTCCTTGAATTCAGAAGAATTATGAACAATAAATTTTATTAAAAACATTAAAATAATTAATTCAAATTTATACCATTTATTTCCGTTAAGGAATATTTTTCGATAAATCAATTTAAATTCTTTAGATAAATATCATAATACTTATATATATATTAAAAGTGAGTGTCTTGCTTTAGAGAAAAAACAACAACCGTTCGAAGTTGCTTTATCACATCAAGAGTTAAACCCCTTTAAAAAAATATATAATTTATTTCATCAAAATTCGATCAAAAAACGTCAAAAATACAAAAATATTTTAAATATAAAAACAACGACGAATTTAAATGATTCAGAAAGAAAAGAACACGTTTATATAGAAAATAGAATAGGTATTCATCAAGCGCAACACCGGATGTTAGATCGAACCGAAAATAGTCTCATTGTCAGTGTCAATAAAAATATTTAAATTTATTATTTTAAAACAATGTTTTTTTAATTGAATATTAAAATAATGTTAAAAAATTAAAATAAAACAATAATGTAATTTCGAGGTTCAACATTCTTCAATGTAATGAAAATTTTCGTTTCAATGTAATTTTGGTCGGAGATGGAATGCTTTTATAATATTCTTTTTTAATTTATTTTTTTTTAAATTCGTCTTATTAAATTTATTATTTTTTTGATACCGAATTGAATTGTATATTAAATTTATTTCGCCTACACTGAGACTATTTTCGGTTCGGCTCAGCGCGGGTCCACAGTCGTTTGAAGTTTGCTAAGTCCTCAAAAAAAAAATTAAAAAATTAATTAAACAAATAAATAAACAACATCATAAAAATATGTAATTTTTAATATTTCAGCCAAATAAGTCACATATCAACATAGACCAACTCTTTAACTAAAACTGTTACTAAAAAAGAATAGATAATGCGTAATTAAAAACAAATATTTATTTTTAAAATCTAAGTATCCAAAATTATAAATTTTTTAAATTCGTATTGAAGAATACCGAAATAAAATACTCAAAACGATTACACATATTACTTAAAACAAGAATATATGATCTTTGAAGATCCTACCTATCACAGATTTAAAATTTATAAATTAATTTAATAGTTAAAATAAAAACGAATTACGCATTAATTGATTGTTTCTGAGAAATTTTTCTTTTACAGAAAAATTGATACAATAATTTCTGTAGCCCAATGAAATATAAAATTTTCGTTTCCCTAAACTCTCGCAAATGAATGCTAAATAATTAAAACAATTAAAATGAAAAACTAAGCTTATAATATTATGTATTATCACGTTAAAAATGAAAAAAATGTTTTTCAATAAAGTTTTCTGATACATATACTCGCTCCATACCATAAGTGCACGCAACCAAATGAAAACATTTATAGTGAAGTAAAAAAAGAAATAAAGCAACGGCAATAAATATTGAAAAAAATTATTTGAAAAATTATTTTATAATTCACATGAACATTGTAATTTAAAAAAAAGGCACCGGAAAGCGGGGCGAAATAAGACGAGATCACAAAAAAAAAGAAATACGAAAGGGAGTAAGGCTGGAGGAACGTTGCTTTATATATTTATCTTTACAAAAACATTAAAACTTAAATAAAAATAATTTTTATGAATCTTCAATATACTCTTTGCTTTTTGCAACCAGCAGAATATATACACAAATACTTATATGGACTTTCTCATTCTTACTTCTCAAAATAACGAAATCCGCGACGAGTAAATGTTTCTTTTGCTTTTTTTTAAATTATAATCTATTTGTATTCACAAATGGAAATAAATAGAAAATGTTCGCAACATAAAAATAAACACCTAAAGCACATTAAATGACATTATATGGGTAAAACAAAATATTCATAAAATATTTATAGCATAAATACGATGAATTATTTAAAAACAAAGCAATGGTAGATTACCAAAAAATAAATAAATAACAATAATTTTTTGGATAAATAAATTGAAATTTTTTCGTGAAATTACGAATAAATATTACTGTATGAATAAATCCGGACCATTATAATATGAGAGAGAGAATAATTGTTTATACTTAAAACATAAAAAATTATAAAAATGCACGTTGTATCTGAAAACACAACAAAATATTTAATTGCTAAAAGATCATTAATATTAATATTAAAAAATATTCATGCATTTTAATATATCAGACCAAAATATAAAAGAACAACTTAAATAATATTTAAAATAATAAAATTAAATTATTTGGATGAATCATCATAAAATATTTAAGCAAGTTATTGTTGCACAAATAGAGCCAAACAAAATTTTTTTTATTAAAATTCAAAATTTGGACAAAAAAAGAAATTTAAAGACAATTCAACTAAGGTTGCACAAACAAGAGAATCATTATTAAATCAACAAATTAAAACTTGCTCGAATTCCCAAGAGATTGCATCCGAAACGCATACAAGTTGATAGTCAAGAGAATTTTGAATATTTATTTAATAAAATTTTTTAATTAGATCAGATAAAAACACAAATAGAGTTATCATTTGTCATTACCTGCTCCCGAAATATCTAAAAATCATAGACAAGACAAATTATAAACCTTGGGTCTGATTAAAGTGTTTATTTGATCAAAAATTAATTGATTAATGAAAAACCTAAATAATTAAATTAAAACGAAATAATTATTTAAAGATTAATAACAAAAAGCGTTTACCACAAATTCTTTTAAGCATAAAATTTAACAAAATAATTTATATAATTTTTTTTTTAATTTGAAATACCGTTGTGTCACAACTAGTGATGCAATTTTTAGGCTCTAAAAACCGCCAAAATAGGTAGGCTTTAACGATTAGTTATTCCTTACCTATAATTAAATAATTAATGCCTAGCCAATCTGGTAAAATGACAAAAAACTAATGAAGTCAGAAGTTGGACGCTGGATTCGCATGAATCTGAAATAAAAGAAAATATATAAAACGAGTAAGAAATATTTTAATACCTAAATATAAATTTAAAAGTAAAAATAATTATTGAATATCATTTTTTTAGTTGTAAAAATTTAAGACAAACAATAAAAGATAAATTACAAATTTTAAAATTATTCACTTTATGGCTGATCAGAAACAGGAATTTAATATTTAAGAAAGACATGTTTCGAAATAAATCTGATGTTCATAAATATACAAAAAAAAATAATTTTTTATTATCTTTGACAATACCCTTAATTATTATTTAAAACACTTAAAATAAATGAAAATCATTTTATAAAAGTAGGAACAAACCTAAAAAACTAATTAAAATTATTATAAAAAAATCCTGAAGGGAAAATGAAGAATGTCATGGGTTTCATTTCGCAATTTTGATGAATATTTTAAAATAATTAAAAAATAAATCATAGCTCTCAAATTTCATTTGAAGAATATACCATTAAGCAAAAAAGCGAATGTTAATAATTTATTTTAAAGAAAAGTTTATAAAATAAGTGAAATTAAAAGTAAATAATTTAAAAATTTATAAAAGTTATAAAAAAAAATAGAATAATCTTTGACCAGGATTTTCATTAGAAAAAAAAAGATAAATTGTTCAAATCAAATGAATTCATTTATTAGAAAAAGAATAAAAAGTATTGCAAAACGGAAAGCACCGTTTAAAAACTTGCCCAAAAAATCCAAAATAACAAAATATGAAAATAAATTATAAATGATTTTTGTAGAACATTAAAAAAATAATTTAGCAATAAAATCCTAAAATAATTTAGCTATAAAATCCTTATTTTTTATGTCATGACACTTAAAAGCCGGAAGAATTTTTGGGATTTTAGCCTAAACTTTATTGCAAATTGTCAAATATTCAATTATAAGTACAACTTTCTAAATTTGGCTTTATTTCTTTTTATATATGTGTAAACAATTATTTATTTTAAATATGCGCATGCGATTGATTAATGATAAAACTATTTCACAAAAGAATAAAGAGAATATTAAATATTTAGAATAATTATATGAGAAAAAATTGTTAATTGGTGAACACTAAATATGATACACAAAAGAAATAAATATAAAAGTTCCATAATATATTTATACACAATAAATCAATGTTTCCGATACGAAATTCAAAACTCATTTAAAATATATTTTTAAATTAAATTCATTAATTACTGACTAACTTTTGTTCATCATAAAACATAAACAAAAACAAACGAATCAAACATAATAGTGATTAAAAACAACAATTTTGAGCCATATTTAGACCTGCTTGTAGTATCTTGTGTTATTTTCATTGAAAAACCGTTCGTATTTTATCTCAATTTATTAATATAGCTGGAATTTTGAGGTGTTGAAAATACTAAAATAGGTACTAAACTTCACGATTGTCAGATCAATGATCTGGTGTTTGAATACAAAAAGATCAAATTAAAAAAATAAATAATTAATTAAGATCAAAATCATATAATCACAGATGAGTAAAAAAAAAAAATAATAATTTTCAAGTAGCAAAAAATACAATATTAAAAACCAAAGACAGACATTAAACCCCAAACCAAGTGGAAATAAAGTAATCAATTTTTGTAGTTAAATAAAACGTACTCTGACCAGAAATCAAAACTTTTAAGCCACTCAAAAATATGGATAGCGCCTTGGAGCTATTAGAAGAAGTTTTAAAAAGTAAGCAAAAAAAGAAACTTAAATTTTAAATATGTGTTATAGCCAAATAGTTATAAATTGTTACCATATGAAATTGTTGATAAAGCTCTTTTATTTTAGAAAAATAATAAAAAGTTCAAAATAGAAAAATTAAATATTTACTTTATTACGAATAATTAATCAGTTTTAAATTCTAAAAAATAAAAAAAAATTAATATCGGATAAAATAACTCATTTAAAGATATTTTTGTGGTGCAGTTCGAAGAATGAAATGATTGAAACAAAACAGCTTAAAACTAAAATAGATATAACTGTTATTTAATTAAACAAAATAATTATGAAAAAAAATACTAAATTCTTAACATAAAGAATATAAAAACTATTTTACATTTTCGAAAATACCTGATTTGAACCACTTCAATACCGCCGAAAAGGCGGTTATCTTTTACCGCCGAATAGGCGAGATGACTTAACCTACTGAAAATTTTAACTTCAATAAATGCATTTGATGTTTATTTTTCTGATGATTACAAAATAATTATGAATATAAATGCCTTTATTCTAAATAAAATAAAAAAGCAAAAACAATAAATATATTTTTTAATGCAAAATATGTATAATATTAACTATTCAATTGGTTATAAAAAGAACAATAAATTATATGCTTTTGCATTTTTTTTCTACGCATATGCTATGAAGAAGGTGGCTCAAAAATCGCTATTTCTACGTTAAAATTTATGATTTGGTAAAGTTTTTAATGTATAAAATGCATATTCAGGGTATTTTCGAAAATAAATTTATATTTTGTCATTTTTAGTTTAGAGTAGCCATTTTTTGGAAATTTTGGCATGAAAAATGCAAGGAAAGTGAAAAAACCCACCCTCTCAGGATTGACTTTTTGGAATTAAAAACACATTAAAAATCGAAAATTTTTGAACTTTTTTAAAGAAGTTTGAAAATATTTAGTGTATAAAAAAGTGTAATTTTGTTTTAGCATATTATAAAAAACTTTATTTCAAAATGGCACATATATTTTTAAAAATCAAAATTTTTTGCAATTTTCTAAAAAACGCTTGTTACAAAATCTATAAAATACAAAGAATGATAAACATTTTATTCAAAATTTTAAAACATTAAAAAGTAAATAGATTAAATGAATTAAAGTGAAAATATTTATTTATCATAAGATGATATATAAATAATCTACTCTGAAAATTAAAAACTTTAATATTAGAAGTTTAGTTAAGAAAATTAAACTATCTGAATGAACATAAATATTTCATCAATTTAGAAATTGTTTCCTAATTAATTTAATAAAAAAAATATTAACTTGAATAATAAATCTAATTTGTAAACCAAAACTCCGCAGGCAATTAAAGTAATTAATTATAATAGACTAATTACAAAAAATGATAATTAAACACAAACAAAATGTCGGCTGCACCCGAACAGAAGTTTGAAAGAAGTTTAGTGCGGCATGAGACGAAAATGTATATTAAAAAATCCGTGCTGCGACATTTGAGGATTTGACATTTGAGGACCCGACATTTGAGGACCCGACATTTGAGGATCCCGACTTTTGAGGGCCCGACATTTGAGGAACCCGACATTTGAGGACACGACTTTTGAGGACCCGACATTTGAGGATATCCCCGACATTTGAGGACATACACAATTTCAAAAAAAATAAATGAAAATTTTATTTAAATCATTATAAAAGAAAAGCCTTACAAGGGCCAACATGAGCAAAAATGAATTTCTGTGATTAAATATCAAAGAAAATAAAATTTCAAAAAAGTGATGGAGCATCAACAGGAATTGAACCCATGACTATGTACATGGATACAAATGAAAAATTCGCATTTAACACAAAAACATTTGTAAATTAAAATTAGAGTTGTACGGGACCGGGAATCTTGGGCAAAACCGGGACCTGCCGGAACCTGACTGAAGTCGGAATTCCAACTCCAAAACGTCGAAAATCGAAAACTTATGAAAAAATAAAAAATAATAAAATTTTTCTAAATATTTTTAATAATTCAATGATTTACATCAAATTCTTCTTTTCTGTCATTTTACATTGTTTTAGAACCTTTTGTGAAAAGGATTATTACATCTTTTAATGTGGGGGGGGGGGGGGGTAAACATTTTTTAGAACTTTAGGGAGGGGGGTCCGTCGGTGCCGCCAAGGGAAATTTTTTTATTTTTAATGCGATTTTTTAACCAGATTTTGAGCAATTTTTTCAAGAAAATAAGCAGGTTTATGGTCCGGGAAAAACATAAAAATCCCAGTCTACGCATAAGATTTTAAAAATTTGGATGATCCAAATAACGGATAGCTTTATTTGCTCCCATTAGCCTTTGGGGAAGGCTTTATCTTTTTTTATAATGATATAAAATAAAATTTTCTTTTATTTTTTTTTGAAATTGTGTATGTCCTCAAATGTCGGGTCCTCAAAAGTCGGGTCCTCAAATGTCGGGAAAATCCTCAATTGTCGGGTCCTCAAAAGTCAAATCCTCAATTGTCGGTTCCTCAAAAGTCGGGTCTCAAATGTCGGGTCCTCAAAAGTCAGGTACTCAAATGTCGCACCACGGAAAAATTAAATTAAAACAATAAAATTTTCGCATAATGAGCGATGAGAACAGGTCAAACAATTCGAAAAAACGTCAATACATAAAAACAATAATTTTTAATCAATTTTATAATTTAAAAAAAAAAAAATAATTAAATGGTAGCTGTCTTATGAATTAGAAAGAAATAATTAAAACACAAAAAACACCAAGAAGAAACTTCTTCGGTTTAAGTAAAATAATTTATACTTTTCAAATATTTTCATCATTTCATTTAAACGAATGAAAAATACCAAATATTTACAAATTTCTAAATGATATCAATTAGAATGAGCTAAAAAATATGTTCTCTAAACTATTAAAGAATCAAAAATTAAAAATCAAATGATTATTTAGATGAAATCAAAATTATTCTTATTAAGGCTAAATTTATTTCGATATATATACCAAATATTTATTATAACTACTAGAAATCCGTCTTTTTTAGATTACGGGTCGACAAAAAATCAGATTTGTTGGTCAAAAAAATAAAATTATTTTTTGATCACTTCTTATAATTTTCAAGTCTTTTTGCACTCTTTTTTGTTAATTATAATAAATTTTTCGTGAAATAATACTTTTCAACTTATAAACTTAATGTTATTATTAATAGAAAATTTTATTTTTTGTGTTATTTTCCATAAAAATTGAGTTAATTAACGTTTTTTTCTGTGTGAACTTTAGAGTGAAAAAAGTGACTTATATTTGTAACAGAATAAATTTATTCATTATTTCAAACTCGGCTGCTCACTTTGATTTTTAAAAATTACCAAAAATTCTTAAATCTACAATTTAAAAAATGAATTGGTGCTAAATAACAATTATTTATTTAGTTAACATAGGTCGTTAATGAATCACTTATAATTTTTATAAAGCAATAATTTCTAATCTTTTCTGAAATTGATTCCCATTTTTACTATTTACAAAAATTAATCTACCAAAAAAAACATATACATAAAAATCATATTTATTTATTTTGAATTTTAAAGTGCGAGAGTTCTTTAATTTATTCAACAAAAGTGCATTTCTGTAAAAAAAGTATTAACGAATTAAAAATTTACAACGGCTTAAATTATTAAAAATTACTTATCCGGGATGTAAATAAAATGCCATGGATAAATTAATAATTTATGAAATATTAGCGAAATAAGAAAATGATTAAAGCAAATGTGGCAAAAGTTCTTCTAGAACAGCCGAATAATTCCAATCTTTCTTCTCCAATAACCAAAAGGAAAATTTCAAAAAGCAGATATTGGCATCCTGATCCTATACTCTGTACGTGGAGAAGAAAGATTGGAATTATTCGGCTGTGCTAGAAGAACTTTTGCCACAGTTGCTCCCGTTTGCCTTTGGGAAAGGCATTTTCTTCTTTTTATAATGATATAAAATAAAATTTCCATTTAATTTTTTTTAAATGTCTATGTCCTCAAATGTCGGGATCCTCAAATGTCGGGTCCTCAAAAGTCGGGATCCTCAAATGTCGGGTCCTCAAATGTCGGGTCCTCAAAAGTCAAATCCTCAAATGTCGGGTCCTCAAAAGTCGGGATCCTCAAATGTCGGGTCCTCAAATGTCGGGTCCTCAAAAGTCGGGATCCTCAAATGTCGGGTCCTCAAATGTCGGGTCCTCAAAAGTCGGGATCCTCAAATGTCGGGTCCTCAAATGTCGGGTCCTCAAATGTCAAATCCTCAAATGTCGGGTCCTCAAAAGTCGGGATCCTCAAATGTCGGGTCCTCAAATGTCGGGATCCTCAAATGCCGGGTCCTCAAATGTCAAATCCTCAAATGTCGGGTCCTCAAAAGTCGGGATCCTCAAATGTCGGGTCCTCAAATGTCGGGTCCTCAAATGTCAAATCCTCAAATGTCGGGTCCTCAAAAGTCGGGATCCTCAAATGTCGGGTCCTCAAATGTCGGGTCCCCTCAAAAGTCGGGATCCTCAAATGTCGGGTTCTCAAATGTCGGGTCCTCAAAAGTCGGGATCCTCAAATGTCGGGTCCTCAAATGTCGGGTCCTCAAATGTCAAATCCTCAAATGTCGGGTCCTCAAAAGTCGGGATCCTCAAATGTCGGGTCCTCAAATGTCGGGATCCTCAAATGTCGGGTCCTCAAATGTCAAATCCTCAAATGTCGGGTCCTCAAAAGTCGGGATCCTCAAATGTCGGGTCCTCAAATGTCGGGTCCTCAAATGTCAAATCCTCAAATGTTGGGTCCTCAAATGTCGGGATCCTCAAATGTCGGGTCCTCAAATGTCAAATCCTCAAATGTCGGGTCCTCAAAAGTCGGGATCCTCAAATGTCGGGTCCTCAAATCTCGGGTCCTCAAATGTCAAATCCTCAAATGTCGGGTAGCCAAAAAATCAATCATTAAGCTGATAAAGGAAACATAAGCAAATAATTCAATTGTTTAGGAAATATTATTGTAGGCCATACCATGGAAAAGATTTTAAATGTGTAAAACCAAATTAAAATTCAAAATTCTATACAAAGCAGTATTTTCATAAAATGCTTAAGTGCTTAAAAATCAATTTATTGCTATTTTTATAATATGGATTTTGTTTTTTAGGAACTAATTTGGCTCAAAAAAAAGATATGTTTTGATAGGAATTAATGGCGTTGTTGAAGAAACCTCTTATATTTAATAATCATTCGGCGAGATGCTGTTGATGCAATTTTTTAAAGTTTTCCAAAACTATTAATCGCACCCCATTTTAATTAATTCATAAGTTTTGAAAAAATCTGTTAATAAATGCATTAAAAATGAAAAAATTTTGCCGCTTATTAGCACTTCTGTGACCGTCAATTCTTTGGATTTTCAAAAATCCAAAAATCTAAAAATGCTGCATTATTTAGCCAAAATCTGTTAACAATTCAATCCAAATTTTCAAATTTTTCGCCGGCGACGCTATTGGCACTGCAGGTCAATAAGTTTAAAATTTGAAAATAAAATAATAAAAAAAATCTGAGTGGAAGACAGTAAATTATTGGGCAATCCCCTAATATACTAAGTGAGAGGAGGCTCCACCCCTTTTTGGTTGAGTTAAATTGGCGTGGCGTTTTGTTTTTCAATAAAAAGAAGATAAATTTAAAAAAGAACGTTAGAAAGAGAAAAAGAGGAAAAATTTCATACTACAGCCAAAAAATGTTGTTTATTCAATTTTGTTTACGTTTTTTTGTTTTGTAAAAGAGAGCGCAAGCGAGAGAGAGGGGGGAAAGGCGACAAAGTGAGGAGAGAAGAGAATAGAACCGAGAAACGAAAAAGTGAAGTGAGAAGGAAAGAGAAAATGAGGAGAGAGAGGAAAGAAGAAAGAAATAGTATAAGTTAAGGGGAGAGGAAAGGATAGAGATAGAGCGAAGAAAGCAAAGAAAAAAAAGAGTCAAAGAAAAAAGAGAGAGAGAGGAGGGAGAAAAAGAGAGAAAGGAGAGAGAGAGAAAGTTCGAGGGAGCGAGAGAAAGAGCGAGAGAGAGAGAAAGAGAGGGAAAGAAAGAGAGGAGGGAGTGTGTTCGGGCAGGCACATTTTGCCCCCGATTTATTTATTTCCCTCTTCATTTGCTTCACTGTTTTTGCAGTGTCTGCTCTCTCCGTGTTAGAGACAGACACATATGCACATCGATTGACCTTTGCCCTTCCCAATTCCTCCCCCATTCATTGCTTAATTCTTTTCTGTTGTTTCCCCAATTATTTACTCCGTTCCCCGTCTTTGCATTTATTTGTAATTTATTATTTCTTCAATAAATTATTTGTTTGTTTGGACTTGTGGTCCTAACATTGGCGACGCCCGTTAAAATTCATCGGACTATTTATTATTCGAACGTGTTCGACCATTTATTCATTCGAACAATTTTCGACGCCAATTCATCACCGCGTCAATTGGATTTATTCTCGTGTTGAATAAATTCATTTTTGGGAAGATCAGAAAGCTCGTGTTGATTTCTGACTTCGCTGATTCATCAAAAAACTTAATTCCTCGTGTTGGAATTGGTTCTGCTATGTGCAGTTTTTAACTCGTCAAACATCAAATGGCAAACGCGAACCCTCCAACATTGGACCAGCTTATTACGGTCCTTCAACAGCAGCAGCAATTGGTCCAACAACTTTTGGCCAATCAATTACAGCCAAATGCTGCGCCTGCTGCTGGACCACCAACAATTACAATTCCGTCACTGCCGGATGTTCTTCCATTTGAACCAACGGACGACAAAAGCAGGATTTCGGAATGGTTGGCCCGCTTCAAATTCGCACTTGACTGCGCGGCACCAAATGCCATTGACGCAACAAAAGTCAAATGCCTCATGAACAAATTGAGCGAGGCCGCATTCAGCGAATACAGCCGCTCCGTCCTCCCATCTGCTGTCACCGATTTCAATTATGATGACACAATTCAGAAAATGGAAAAATTATTTGCCAGACCTCAATCGGTGTTCATTGACCGATATGAGTGCCTCAAGGCAGCTCGCCATGATGGTGAAGATTTTCGGCAGTTCATTAACCGACACCGCAAGCTGCTTAAAGACTTCGATTTTGACTCCATCACGAAAGAGCAATTTCAATGCCTTATGTTGCTGACATCATTGAGATCATCAGAGGATGCATCACTTCGGCAACGCATTTTGATAAAGCTCGCAGCGGACAAAAACGGCATCACCTACGATTCAATGGTGGAAGATCTGATCAATTTTCAGACGACAATTGCCGAGGCCAAATTGATTGAACGGCCATCCGCATTTAAGAATGTGAGCGCATTGAAAAGGGGGAAGGAGAGGGAACAACAACAAAAGCCGTCAAATTTGCGTTTTGCCAACAATTCACAAAACGCTTCAACGGCGCAACGGAAATGCTGGCGTTGTGCAGCCGATCACCGGGCCGACGATTGTCGTCACAAATTGGAAAAATGCCCCAAATGCAAATTTCCTGGCCACATCGCTTCACAATGCGAAAGCGTTCAGCAATGGCGACGCAAATTTGTAAGAAAGCCAATTCAACGAAAGCAAATCGGAAGTCTCAGCGTCGGTATGGCAACAAAGAACATCAATGCCACTTCACTGCTGAAAGTCGGAGTTTTCGTCAACAAAAAGAAGACAAAATTTGTTGCCGACAGCGGCACCGAAGTGAACATCATCGACGAAGACGCCTATGATCAAATTGGCCGTCCAAAAATTGAGAAGTGCGAAGAAAAAGGTCAACTCTTCGACGGAACCAAGGTCGCATTCATCGGCAAAGGAGTTGCCACATTTCAATTTGGCGACATTGCCATCGACCAGGAATTTTACGTCGCAAAAAGAGGGTCCTTAAATTTGCTGAGCATTTCAACGATGGACGCATTTGGCCTGCTGGACGATTTAAAGAGGAAAATCAGCAATTCCGCCATTAATTTGTGCGCAAACAACAATTCAAGTGCACCATTTACCTCCGAGGCCGCCGAAAAATTTATTCGGAAATTAAAGGCAACTTTCTCGACCACTTTTGAGGAAGGACTCGGACTATGCACCAAGGATGGAGCGGCTGCCTTTTGGAGTCAAATCGGCACCCGGCATTTTTCAATCAATCATGGACAAAATGCTCGCCGGACTGAATTTTGCGACTGCCTATTTAGACGACATCATCGTCGCCAGCCGAACATTCAACGAGCACACTGATCATTTAAATAAAGTGTTCGATCGGCTGCAGTCGTTCGGATTTAGGGTCAAAATTTCGAAGTGCACCTTCTTCCAAGAGGAAATTAAATACCTTGGACTCATTATTGACAAGAATGGACGCCGACCCGACCCATCAAAAATCCAAGCCATTGTTGACATGCCCGCGCCGACCAACATTACGTCATTGCGCTCATTTTTGGGTATGGTCAACCATTACCAGCAATTCGTCAGGAACATGCGCTTCATTCGCAAGCCACTGGACGATCTGCTCAAACACGAAGCAAAATGGAATTGGTGCGACAATTGTCGCAAATCTTTTCAAAAGTTGAAAAACATTTTGACTTCGGACTTATTATTGACGCATTATGATCCAAAATTGGAAATAATTGTGTCCGCCGACGCTTCAGAGCTTGGAATCGGCGCGGTCATTTCCCATCGATTTCAAAATGGGACAATTAAGGCCATCGCACATGCGTCAAAGTCACTCGCGCCCGCCGAAAAGAATTACTCTCAAATTGAGAAGGAAGGGCTGGCCTTGATCTTCGCTGTGCAGAAATTTCACAAAATGATTTATGGCCGGAAATTTATTCTCCAAACCGACCATAAGCCGTTGCTCTCCATTTTCGGAAATAAAAAGGGGATTCGGCAATGCAGCGCCAACCGATTGTTGCGCTGGTCACTCATTTTGTTGGCCTACGATTTTAAAATTGAATATGTCAAAACGACGGATTTTGGACAGGCAGACGCACTCTCCCGACTCATTGCAAAAGGCGGAGAAGAGGAAAATGAACGCGTCATTGCCTTGATCACAGCCGAACCAATTTTGGAAGATATTCTCCATTCAACTTCGAAAAATTTGCCGATCAAATTCGAGGATTTGGTCGTCGCCAGCAAAAATGACGCAAACATTCAAAAGGTCATCAAATTCATCCGCCAAGGCTGGCCAACCGAAAAGCAAATTGAGAAGGAATCGGAAATCATTAAACTCTTCCATCGGCGCAAAAGTGATCTGACCAATTTGAAAGGCTGCCTTATGTATGGCGAAAGAGTCGTCATTCCGAAAATTTTCCAGGCCAAAATTCTCCGATTATTTCACAAAGGCCACCCCGGAATGAAGAGAATGAAGCAGCTCGCCCGCCAATACATCTTCTGGCCGAAATTGGACAAAGAAATAGAGGATTATGTCCAAAATTGTGAGCCGTGCCAATTGGCAGCAAAAGCACCGATCAAAACTGATCTTCATTCATGGCCAAAACCAACTGGCCCGTGGCAACGAATTCACATCGATTTTGCTGGGCCATTCTTCGGCAAAATATTTTTAATTGTCGTCGACTCATTTTCCAAATACCCGGAGGTATTTGAGATGGCCAATTCAACAGCAACTGCCACAATCGAAAAATTGCGTTATTTATTCACACGCCATGGAATTCCAGAAACAATTGTTTCTGACAATGGCACGCAATTTTCGAGCTCAGAATTTGCCATATTTGTTGCGTCCAACGGCATCACACATTTATTTTCGGCCCCATATAATCCAATGTCAAATGGACAAGTGGAGAGATTTGTCGACACATTTAAGAGAGCATTCAGAAAATTAAAAGGGGAGGGGAAGCCCAACAAGGAGATCATCGACACTTTTCTGATCACCTATCGGACGACCCCAAATGATTCACTTCCGGAGTTGAAGTGCCCTGCTGAATTGCTGCTCGGTCGAAGGCCAAGGACAACAATTGATCTCCTTCGGCCACCACCACACCAACCATTTGAAATTGATTTGGAGATGGAAAGGCAATTCAACAAGAAATTTGGCACCAAAAATCGAAGATTTATTTTGAATGAGAAAGTTTTTGCTCGCCATCGCTCCTCGCAACATTGGAAGCCAGGAGTGATCAGTGGCACATCAGGAGTGATTTTTGACGTCAAATTTCTCGACGGATCAACCGCCCGTTTTCATGCCAATCAACTTCGCCACCGGAAAACGGCCGACAATTTTGATCAGACTTTGGCCATATTAAATGAGGCATTTGATTTGCCATTGCCTCCGGCCCTGCCCAATCAACCACCCGACGCAGCAAATGCCAATTTAGGGCCCAATCAAATCGAGAACGAGGCAGAACCCATTCAGGACAATTTGGCTGCTCCAATTGAGGACGTCCCAATTCAACGACGCTATCCTCAACGCCAATGTCGTAAGCCGAACCGTTTTTCACCCGGGCCATGAACTGATCAGCCTAAAAGGGGAGGTGTTCGGGCAGGCACATTTTGCCCCCGATTTATTTATTTCCCTCTTCATTTTGCTTCACTGTTTTTGCAGTGTCTGCTCTCTCCGTTAGAGACAGACACATACACATATGCACATCGATTGACCTTTGCCCTTCCCAATTCCTCCCCCATTCATTGCTTAATTCTTTTTCTGTTGTTTCCCCAATTATTTACGCCGTTCCCCGTCTTTGCATTTATTTGTAATTTATTATTTCTTCAATAAATTATTTGTTTGTTTGGACTTGTGGTCCTAACAGAGTGAGAGTAAAGTGAAAGCGAAAAAATAGGAAGTAAGTGATAGAAAGAGATAAGAGAGAGAGTGAGTGAGAGAGAGGGAGAAGATAAAGAGAAAGAAAGACAGAGAGAAAGGGAGGAGAGAGAGAGTGAGAGAAAGAAAGGGAGAGCGAGAGAGAGTGAAGAAGAGAGAGAAAAAATAGAGAGATGGAGAAAGAAGTAAGAAATGATAGAAAAGAAGAGGGAGAGAGTAAGAAAGAGAAAGAGAGAAAGATCGAGAGGGAGATGAGAATAAGAGAGAGTGAGAGAAAGGGGGAGAGAGAGAGAGAAGGGAGTGAAGAGAGAAAGAGTGAGAGAGAGAGAGGGGTAAGGAGAGAGAGAGGGAAGGGAGGAAGAGAGAGAGGAAGAAAGAGAGAAGAGTGAGATCGGAGTAGGGGGAGAGAGAGGAAGAAAAAAGAGAAATAGAGGCAGAGAGAGAAAGAGACAAGAAAGCGAGAAAGAAAGTGAGTGAGAAAGAGAGGGAGAAAATAAAGGGAAAGAAAGACAGAGAGGGGGATAAGAGTATGGAAAAGTGAGAGAGAGAAGGGAGTGAGGAGAGAAAGAGTGAGAGAGAGAAGGGGGTAGGGAGAGAGAGGGAAGGGAGGGAGAGAGAGAGGAAGAAAGAGAAAGAGAGAGAAGAGGGTAGGGAGAGAGAGGGGGAGAAAGGAAAAGGAATAAAGAGAGAGAGAAAGAGATAGGGGGAAGGAGAGAGAGAGAAAGATAGAAAATGGGAGCGGGTAGAGAGGAGAGAGAGAGAGAGATAGACGGGAATGAGGCGATAGAGAGTGATCAGTGAGAGAGAGGAGAGTGAGAGGGAGAGAGAGGGAGGGAGATATAGAGGGGAAGTTAGAAAGAATGGAGAAGGGAGTTAGGAGAGAGAGAAGAGATGGGTAGGGAATAGAGAAGGAGAGAAAGAGAGGAGGTGAGAGAAGAGACAGAGAGAACAGGAGATTGAGAGAGGGGGTGGGAGAGAGGGTTAAAGAGAACGAAAGAGATGGTAGAGGGTAGAGAAAGAGGGAATGGGAGAACGGGGAGAAATTAAATGAGAAAGATAATTGGATGAAAAATAAATTATTAAAACTATAAAATTTACTTTTAATTATTTTAAATAGATAAGAGCGGTTGGCGCCGCGAAGCGGCGCCTAAGCGCTCGTTTTTTAATTATTGAATAAATTTCTGAATAAGAGATTTTTAAAAATTTTTTGGTTTTGGCATCCTGTTTCTTTTTGTCCATGCTTTGAGTGGTCGGGTATTAAGTGTTTATTTTTATGAATTATGCTTTTTTCGTTCGGCGTATTTGTTTTGGGGTTATTTTTCATCGATTTTTATTAAATTATTAAAACTTCAGACAAATGGGGCAATTTAAAAATTTACATTTTTCTCACTTTTCTTTGAAAATCAGGAAAAACGAATTCATTTATTTATTTCCTTTCCTAATAGTTGCTAGCAAAATTGTGATAATTTAACAAATAAAAAATCAAACCATTAAAAAAATCATTTATAGAAATAAACAATCCTTCATTAATAAATATTTTTTCGTTACATGGTTATATTTTTTAAACCCAAATAAACCTAATTGGAAATAGAAAAAAAAATTTCTTTTATTTCACTTAAACAAAAAACAAATTTGAAATTAAAAATTATTATTTTAAATTTACTCAAATTAAAAACGAAAAGCATTATTTCAATTATGCTGACATATAAAAAGATCCATTTGATTAAGCTAAAATTTTTTCTATAAAATTAATGATTTAATAGACAATTAATAAAGTAATCTAATTATTATAAAAAATAAAAATCTCGTTATACGCTTTAGAATAATTCTTAAAATACTGGCTTAAATACAAAATTTTAATAATATAATAAAATGTCAAAAAAATTAGAATGGGGACAGAACCGTTACCTAAAAGATGAAGGGGTATAACTCAAGGTTTAACTAAAAAATAATTAAAAATGCGCTGAATGATAAATTAAAATTAAAGCTAGAAAGAATTAAAATTCAAATAATAAATAAAGAAAAAATTAGAATAAAATAATTAAATTATATAAAAAATTGTAAATTTAATTTTTATTGTAAAATTTTTTCTTTTTAAAATTGCAATAGTAAATAATTAACTATTAATCAATCAAAAAATATATACACAGAAAAAGAAAAGGTTTAGCATGGACTTAAAAAATCTAATGACACGAAAACTTTTTCTTTGGTATAATTAAAATAATATTTAATTTCAATATTAAAAATATTTCATAAATTCCGCAAAACAGCATAATTAGATAAGCTTCACGAAATCTCCTTTAAATATGAAAAGAAAATTAAATAAAATCATAAAAACTTCCATCATATCGCTAACATCTGAATTATACTCAATCATTAATCAATTAAAAAAATTTTTAATTGGTCATAGTTCGCCAAAATCAATTGCTCGATAAAATTGTGCATAATTAGTACAACTCCGTCTATAAAATGCTAATAAACTCTTAAGAATATTTATTTAAGGAAAAAGTGATTGCAAACAAATATAAAACTTAATTGTGATAAAGCTTAGAACGAACATAATAAAATTAAATTATCTATCAAAAAGCGAACATATTAATAGGAATTCCTCGGAAAGAAAATGGAAGAAAAAAAGAAAGTAGCTAATTGAATATTAATTAGCCTCTTAAAAAATCCAAAAGAAATTAGTTTATTTAAAGCTTTTTTAAAATATTTAATTCTCATCTATTCAAAAGAAAAAGCTTACAAATAGGATGTAAAATTTTACAAAATAAAAACCAAATCAGACAACCATTACAATTATGCTTTAAAAGCAAATAAATAGAAGAAGAACTCTATAAAAGTTCATAAAGAGATTCATTTAGCAAATAATTACATTTATTAAACATCTTAGTTCATTTTAATTTATTTTATGTTGTTTAAGGGCTTAGTAAAAAAAGTGAAACGAAAAATTTCAACAATAATAAAATATTAGAAAGTTCATTTAAAGAAAAATTTATCGACTCGACACAATCTGAAAATAATAATAAAAAACAATTTTTATAAAAATTTTAAATACTAAATTTTTCCTATTATCGATTAAAATAAATAAATACCCAAGAGAAAAAAATACAATATAAAAGTTCGAGTTGTACAAAAATAATGCCCCAATATACAAGAGAATAGTCAAAATATTTTTAAAATATTTATTTGTCATACCTGCCCTTTTGGGAGTTTATCTCGGAGGTTAGTTCTTAAAACAATATAAAAATAGAAGAATGCACCAAAATAAATATCAATTTTAATAAAGAAGTTTTCAAGTAAAAAAGAGACATTAAAAATTTACGAAAAAATGTTTTTTAAAGTTATTAGTTAATATGCTAAAACAAAAAAGAGATAGTGCATTCTAATAAAAAAAATTTGAAATTTAAAATTGTGAAAAAATAAGAATATAAAACAATAAAATATCCAATTATTTTTTTACTTTTCAGTGACGCTGCGACGGTAAATTTTTTTAATTTGACCCAATATTTATTCTTTTTGGGCAGAGTAAAAATATGCATAAAAGAATAATATTAAATTTTATAAGATTGTTAAAATTTAATGTTTGTAGATCAAATGTAAAAAATTAAATAACACCGGAAATATTTTATGATTTTAATTTACTTGATATTTGCGAAAAAATGAACATTTTTTGGACTTATGAAATGTTTTTTAAAATAAATTAATAAAATTTTCAATTTTTAATAAAAATTTTAATTACAAAATATAAAAAATAATGTAAATTGACACAAAGACCCACTTAGACAATACTGTTTTCATTTGATACAGAGCCTAAAGATAAAGTCCAAAAAGTTATAAAAATAAAAGTGTACATTTAAAACAAACAATTAATTTAATACAAAAATTTGGAAAAAAATTATTTAAGTATATTGCAAATATGACATAAAATATGTAAAAAACAAAAACCCCAAATTTGGTCAAAATAAAATAAATTTATGGTCAAAACTACCAAAGCAGAAAAGCAATATTTTGTGCACAAGATTTAAACACAAATAATGAAAATTGTTTTAAATTAATAATCTTTCATATTTATTATTTTTATAATATAAACCATGGCAAAAAATTAAATACAATACAAACTTAAATTTCATTTTTTAATAACTTGAAAATTAAAAAATAATAAGAATTGATAATTTAATATATTTTAAAATTTAAAGATAAGGAAAAATTATTATAAGGTTAAATTAAATAAAAATTTTAAACTAATCTTTGCTTTATGACGTTCTATATTTTTATTGAACAAAATTACAATATATCAATCTCACAAATATAAATTAATTTATAAAATTGAATCGTGATCAAGGCGGACTTGATATGGCTCACAACGACGGGTCAGAGGAATTCGAGATCGTGAGGTGTGTTTCAAAGCAATTTCTGAAAAAAATTATAAATTAATTTTCAAAAAATTGATAAAAACATGAAACTGTAATTAAATGAATAATATAAAAAACATGAGTAAGTTTTTAAATTTATTGGATTTTTGAATTATACATAAGGCAATTTTCAGTGCATTATACCCATTAACTTATTTAAACTGTCATTAAATAATAAATAATTTATTAATATTTGAGTACGATAAATTAAAATTAAATCACTAAACAAAGTGATTAATTCATAAATCATACAAAATAATTAATTGAACAACACAATGAAAAATATGATTAAAATAAAAGGACGATGAGTAATTATTTCTAATTGGCTAATTGCATCCGGTTTAGGATTACACAAAATCCAATCAAGTTTCTCAACTGGTATTTAAATTAATTAATTTTCCAATTTTTAATTAAAAAGGCTTTGTAATTTAAATATTTTTGGATGTTGTTATTCTTGACCAAATCATAAACTGTACAGGTTTATATATTAAACTAGGAAAGCCGAAAACCAATATCTTTATATAAAAATAGTTGAAAAATTAAATAATATTTTATTATAAAATTAAATTAAGACAAATGTGTATTTAAAATATTTATTATTCATTTAAATCGACTCATATTTAAGTGATTGTGAATTTTCAATATTCGAATAAATTTCAGAGGACCAAAAACCGAAAAATAGAAATTAGATAAAAGTAAAAAATATTTTACATTTAAATATTATATATTTTAAAAATTTACTCCAGAAATCAAGTACGAAGTAAAATTACATCCAGAATATCTCATGGAACATACGATACAATTTACGGCCCTGATAGCAAGTTTAAATTCATATTATTAATTTAACAAAAGCAAAATAAATATAAACAAGAATTTGAATAAAAAAGTTAATTCAACTATTAACTGAAATAAATTTAACAATTATTGCTTTTAAGAAAGACTAATAAGACAAAAATCAAATAGTATGATGATATCTATATAATTTTAAATAATTGAAAAAAGCTAATCGAATGGATTTTAATTAAATATTTAACCTAACTTTGTAAAAACATAAACTTTATCTATAAGCCTGAAAATTTCTCTATAAAGTCTAAAAGATTTTAGAGCTGTTCAAAACTGGAAAAAATATTTAATAAAATTTGGCAAAATAGTTAAAAAATTCAAATTTGTATAATTTTCTTGTCTTTTCTCTCACGAAAATGCCTTTCTTTGTATATTTAACTCCGACCCCCAGTCGGGGTTAAGGGTCCGGGTCGGGGTTCGTTGGGATTGGAAGTGTCGGGGTCGGAATCAGGGTTAACTCCGAAAAATGGCCAAAAAAGTCGGTGTTCGGGGTCGGGGCGGGGTCGGGTCCCAACCCTATTTAGAATCAATAAAAAATAATGCATTTGCTTAGAAAAAGATTTTCCTTTTCAAATTTTTATTTTATATACCAAATTTGTTCAGTTTAATTGGGAAGGAGCGAGTTATGATTGATCAAAATAAAAAAAATACAAAAAAGGCATTTGAAATTGGCATAATTGTGATCATTTGGGGGACAAGAGCGTATACGTGTTTTATTTTTGGTTTTTTTGAATATCCTCTCGTACGAAAACAGCCGTACGAAAATGGCCAGGCCCCCATAGTGTAGCCATCTTGCTCTCGAAATGGGCCAATTGCGTCTGAGCCAACTGCGTCTTAGTAGTAAAAGGGTTAACTGCGTCTCATTTGATTAAATACTAAAATTTTTTAGAATTTTAAAAACAAAAATAAAATAGTCACTACAACAAAGTAGCATCTATTCATTTGGTAATGCCTCTAAGCACTTAAATACTCAATTTTGGTTGATGAGAAAACTCGTCAATTGCACTTGAAATGAGATGGAAGTCTATTTAAATGAGTTTTTAAGATTTTTTTGTTCTGGAACTTTTTCTTTTATCTAGTGAAACGGGCGGGCCCTCCCAGGATCATTGGCGACCAAATATTATCCAGAATTACTTTATTCTCCCATCTCAAACTCAAACTTGGGTAATTAAACCACACGTATTGGTGAATGAAAAGAAATGTGAAAATGAAGTGAATGATGGATCTAACGCGGATGGCTAAGGATGGAAATGAAATGGATAAGAAAAAGACTGATCGAACGGAGATATAGAGATGGGAAATTGTAAAAAGGAACGGGAAGGAATTTGTCCCGGAAAAAGCCAAAAGCCAATTAAGAAATCCCTTTTACACCTCCATCCCTTGAAGCGATCGTCCCCGATCGAATGGTAAAATTTTGGTGGTGCCCGAAAATTGAAATTGCATTTTTAAATGCGAAAATTGGAAAGAATTATAAAATTAATTTCTTTCTTTTTTGTAAATCCCCTTTTTTTTTGTAAAGCCCAGAGGTGAAAATGATGAAAAATGAATGAGTGAGAAATGTAGAGAACAGAAAAAAAGATCACGTTCGGCATCGTTTTTCAATGTGTCCAAATCTTCCACATCTGCGGCATAC
>SIJG01000154.1:30102-53344 GCA_023374025.1 Heterodera schachtii
AATTGACTGAAGTGGATGCCGGATTCGTGATCAGCGACGTCGAAAACCTAGGAGACTTGTTTTTATGACATTTAAATTTACACTGACGCATTTCAAGAAATCCTTAAAAAGCCGTATCGAAGGATTGTATCGCCGTTTTTTCAAGCGCAGAATTGAGATTTGGTTCCTTTCTAAGTTTCCAATTGTGCCCACGTGCACGCCAAAGCCATCAGCACCCGCTTAAGGCCTATAGCATCAAAATCCTTCCATCTCTGCTCTATCTGCCCCTCTGCCCTTCACGTGCCAATTCCGAACTCTATTTCATGCCTAATTGTTGCTGCTTCGCTTTGTTCTGCTTTTTTAATCTGTGCTGCTGGATAATTCTTTAAAATTATGAATTTAAATAATATTTTTCTGCTCATAACCATAAAAATATGCTGCTATAAATAAAAATTACCAATTAAAAATATAATTAGTATTTTATTTATTTTTAAATTATAAAAGAAATCGCTGGCAATAGTGAAACATAAATTTCAATCTGAGAATTTACGACCCACTACCAAACTACAAAATACCGAAAGTGGACTAGAGTGAAAATAAATATTATTTTAAATACTAATCTGAAATTAATTAAAATACGGGCAGGAAAATAAAATTCCAAAATAATATAAAAAATTATTCAAAAAAAATAATAATATAAGCACTCTTTTTTAAATTAAAACTTCATAGGTCCGACCGAACCTTTTATAAAAAAGTTGAATTTATCGTGTAAAAATTGGATAATAAAAATTAACTTTGTTAGATTTATATTCTAGCTATTAACTAATTACAAATATATCCATGAATGTAAAACAGATTCTACGCGCCAACTAACTGAAATAGCCTAAATTTAAAAGCGAGTGCAGAAAAAAAATGTTTTTCTTGCTTCAATTATAAATTTCCGCAAAGTTCGCAAAACAAAAGTTTAAAACTAAAAAGCAAATTTAATAATAAAAATTAAGAAAAAAATTATTTGGTTGCCAGTTTCTACTTCTTGTTTCTATTTCTTGTAAATATGTTTCGAATGCATGGGTTCTCATTAGGCAGACTGTTACTGAATAATTCACGAATGAATTAAACATAATTATAACAATTCTAATTTGATTAAATCATAGAGCAATTAATGCAATGACAAATAAAATTTATATAAATAATACTGATTCTTTACATGTTAGCGTAATGAATTAAAACATAAGTTAAATGAATCTTATTAGGTTAATAAAAATATCTAGATAATAATCTTAATAAATCTAGAAAAATTAAAAATTAAACGTTTCTTCCCAAACTAACCTCCAAAATTTTTTTGCAGCCCTGCTAATAATATATGGAATGAACGAGGAAATAATAAAATAAAAGTTTCAACATTTCAACTAAATATGCATAAAAATTAAACAAATTAATGATTTGAAAAACTTAAACAAGAAATATTATTTTCCCTATACTTAATTTATAATTATACAATTTTAATAATAATTTTCGTAAAGCTGAATAAATATTTAATAAATGTATATAATCCAAATATATTTTACTTTGCCAATATAATTCTATTTATCCATCTTGAGAAAGGCAGAAGTTTGTAAAATTTTAATCCGACCGACGTTCACTGCCAATTGTACTAATTCACATACAGCCATTATGCAGTTAAATGGATAGGATACGAGAGAGATCATGGAATGGTCTCAAGAATCTTCAATTCAAAAGAGTTTGCCAAAGACAAACTTTTTAAAAATATTAAATAAATAACAACTAAAAATATTTAAAAAATTTTATTATAAAATTTCAATCTTTTAAAAATATAATAAAATCAAAAAAATAGAGAATATTTCATAAAGTAAAAAAATATTTATTCAAAAAATTCTGTAAAATTATAAAATAAATAATTTGAAATTTTCGTTTGGATCTAAATATTAAAAAAATCTATTTAAATTAATGAGTAATGAGTAATAGGAAAAAATGAATGTCAAAAGAATAAAATAGCTGTAGTAAATTAAACTGCAAAAATATACAAAGAACGGAACCCGTCAGTTGGGCGCCGCCACGTTTGGGCGCCAGCACCTTTTTAGCTATAACTTTTTTCTTTGTCAACCAAATTCAACATTGTTGGTAACATTCTAAAGCCCTAAGTGTCTTCTATTAGCCTGCAAAATTTTGAAAAATTTTGTTAAGCTTCAAAAAAATAATGGCCAGAAAAACTCAAAAAACCAGATTTTCCAACTTTTATGGCCATAAATTTGTTCAAAATTGACGAAATTTTTTGAAAATTTTGCAGCTAATAGAGCATATTAAGAGCTTTCGAATGATACCAACAATGTTGCATTTGGTTGATAAAGAAAAAAGTTATAGTCCAAAAACATGCTGGCGCCCAAACGTGGCGGCGCCCAACTGACGTAGACCGACAAAGAATAATTTGAAGAATTAAGTCAAATGCATAAACTTAAAAAGATCCTTAAAAAAATTATAAGAAATTGAATTTTGCTCCTGGGAATGAAAATAATTATATAATTTAAAAAACATTGTAATTCCTTTAAAGTCGAATCTGTTCTATGAAATAAAAAAAACAAAAAAGCAAGAGAAATATAAATATTGAATTTAATGAAATAATAAAAATTATTGATCCCAAAATAAGTGAAGTAACCAAACCAAAAATCAGTCTTACAAATATTGCACCAAAAAATATTTTATTGAAAAATAAGATTTAACAAAAAAAAATGAATGGTCGCAACAATAGCAATTTAACAATTTTTAGTTTCTTATAAACTAAGCTATAATTTTTTAATATCGTATTGTAAACTAAATACCCTAAGAAAAATAAATATAATTTTGATAAAGGACGTCATCATTAAAACTTATGACAAAAATTGAGGACACTTCCCCCTATGATAAAAAACAATAAAAAATGATTTAAATTAAATAATAACGAAAAAACTCATACATGATCTCCATAAAAAATATTAAAGTTTGAATAAATTTATGTTTATCTCAGTGATGGCTAATTTTGTCAGATTAAAAAAATAGATAATTATTAACTTTTTGAAATCTAAATTTTTAAATTACGAAAATATTTTAGGTTATCTTATCTTAAATATATTTTATGTTGAAACATGTTTTCGGTGAATTTTTGTAAAAAAAAATAGTTTTTATTTACATACTTTGGTAAATATTAGTGGTTTTTGCACATACATATTTTTTATATATTTTATTTTAAATTTCCTCAATGTATTTTTAATAATTTAAGCACATTAAAATATTCAGTCTAATTCTTGTTCTTGGGATTTTAATTTCTTCATAAAAGCAAGGGTTATTATCAAATAATATGAATAATTTATTATATTTTATTTTGAAAAATTGTTTAAATATTGTTTTTTTTATTTTCATGAATAAAAATAATAATAATTTCAAATTCTTTTAAATCAATTGAGATGTTTTATAACTAATATCAGAGAATAGTTTTTTTAAATAAAAGCCAAATATTTTTCAAAATTACAATATTAGATAAATTGAAAAGGATGATTTTCGTGTGTTTTTCTCTTTCTTTATATACTCATTTTCTTATGATCATGGGCGTGGCTTTTGAACATCAAGTCGGGGATCAGAAGAACATTTGAAAGGGCTGTGCTCCAAACTCCACCACGATTTGAAATTGGAAAAGACTTAAGGGATTAGGGAATGGGATAAACTTTATTATGCTTTCGCCATTTTCGCAAGCATCTTTTCTCGTTTGTTCTTACGCTTTTAAGCTGTTTTTCACATTTTTATTTTGTTTCGACTTTAATTTTTTCTGTTGGAAAAGTCAGAACTTGTAGGTGTCTGCCTCTCTAATACATTCCCCCATTTAATACGGATTTGTTATTTGTTTTGCAACATTTATTTTCTTTTTCTTAATTAATATTTACTTTTTCAGCACAAATAATGAAATAATTAAATTCAATTTTTACATATTATTATTTTTTTATTAATGATGATTTTTAATGAAGCTTTAAGTCATTACCTTTTGACTTTATTTTATTTTACGATACCAGCAAGTTTCTGAATTTCATTATTTAATTCGTTCAATTAGTCTGCCTTATGAAATGCTTTTGCATATTTTAGAATGATTATTGTAGAAATAAAATTTTTTAAAATGTTTTAGATATTCGTGTATTTTTAAATATTTTTATTTTTCATGATGAAAATTTACTTTGCTCTTGGGAGTGGAGAAACTTATAATCTAATCGTCATCATAAGTAAGTTTAAATTTATTTCTTTTAAAAAGTTAATTGCTCTATCTTATTGTAATAATGTTGATGTTGCTGGCATTTCAAATTTCACAGGATGGTTGGGTTATTTTTTAAATATGTTTCATTTATTCATTCCCATCTGTATATTGTATTTTTTATATTTTCTTCTGCCTTTGTTTAATATTTCTTTTTAAATGTCATTCTTCTTAAAAAAACAATCCAACAAAATTCATTAACTTCGATGTGATAATGTTTGACTTTTGATAAAACTGTTGCATTTGCTTTGTGTAAAAGTTTTTTTAATTCCTACAATATTAAATAAATATTGTCATTTTATTTCTGAATTAGCGGTCGACCGCGTGTCCAGCTAGTGCATCCAATGCTGCATCGCTGCCTGCTTTTAACATGATCAAACTCGTCACACCCTTAATCAATTTCTTTTCACTATGCTTTAGACCATTTGGATGCTGCCTTTAATAATTTTACTTTATTTTGTTATTATTCTTATTTTTAACATATGAATAATATTATTTTTATTTCAATTTATATTTCTATATATTTTTTTTAAACAATTCTAAGAATTTATGTAATTAAATTATATTTATTTATTTTAAATTATAATGTAATAAAGTAAATAGGAATAAAAAATAATATTTTCAATTATTTTGTAAATTTTGAATTCATTAATTCATTTATAAAAAGTAGTGCATTTAAATATTTTGGAAGTAAAAAGTCTTTATTTTCCAATTTAATAGTTACTATTTTTGTCGACTTGCAAATCAATTCTTCATTAAAAATGTGAGGTTTTTCTATACTCTATTAATCCCGAATTGTTCTTGATCGAGTTTCCTTTTTAATAGATTGTTAGCTCACCTATTCCCTTTCCTGATGGTCACAGTAAGAATCGAATATTACATAGACGCAACTTTTGATTTCATAAGCCTTTTAATTTTAAGTACAAACAATTGTAATAATTTTATAAAATATTATTAACATTTAGATTAAATTAATATAGATACTTTTTAAGTCTTAAGAAATAAAGTTTTTGCAATTGAGTTGCGTGAATTTACATATGATTATTAATTATTTTTTAATATTTTTTTGTTAATATTTTATCTCTCAATATTTGATGACACCACAAGTATTATTTTGCTTTTTTAGACGTAAAATAAAACATTTTTGGCAATTAGGAATTTTATGAAAATACTGAGTTTTTTTTAGTGAATTGTTAATTTACAGCTATTTTAATGAAAATACTGTTGATCTTGAAAAATATAAAATAATCATATAAAATTAAAAATTTTACATCTCATTCTCGAACTTCATATTTGCGATATTGCAATTAAGAATATTATTGTCCCTGATACATAAATTCTAAATCTTAAATGATCAAAACCAAGGATTTCGATTTTGAATTAAATTATTTTAAATTGATTTTTTAAGTGTAAGTAAGATAGCAGTGCAATCAATTAATTTTCTTAAAAATAGAAATTATTTAGTTTTTTTATATTTATTTTATCGTAAATTCTTATTTTTATTTCCTGTGAGTTCAGAATTTGTCTTCTGCATTTAGTATCAGTTTTGATTTTTTAGACATTCATTGAAAATAACATTCTCGTTTAAAATTTTAAAGAACGGACTAGATTTTCGTCACTTTCTTTATATTATTTATTGGACTTTTTCAATAATAATAAAAGATTTATCACAGATACAATGATTTAAAATATTCTAGAACATATATATAAAATAATTATAAGTAATTTTTTTTAAAGTATTTTTTTTAATTTTAATTTTTTTGAAAATTACAATTTCGCTTTTTTCAATCTTTTCAACTTATAATCATTTAGCGTTTTTCGGTGATAATGTTGATCCATCAGATTTCTCGTTGAATTTACAAATTTTATCATTTTTTCGGATATTTACAACAATTTTAGCTGGTTGCTTTATGTATTTTAGGCGTAGTTGGTCGCGAAGAAGTTTTAATAGCATCAGATAATGCTCCGAATTTTAAATAAATCGATGAAAATACTAATTTGTGTTTTTATTTATTTTTTATGCTCAGGCGTACACCGCGCAATTAATAATTTTAATTTCATAAATCACCCAAATAATATTGTGATTTTTAAACATTATTAATTAATATTCCGAGCAAAAATTTAATTTTCAATTACTTAATCAATTACCTCAGTTAATACAAATTTATATCATTGTTATACAATTTTTTAAAATTAATTATTTCAAATAAGAATGAAAAATTATATCTAATAATCATTTAAATTTTAAAAATACATTTCAAGATGTTTGAAGCTAAAATTAGTCTTTTTCTAATAAATTTATCTTTATAAATTGAAAGATCCACTATAACTTTGAAATCAGTGACGAATTATGAATTCGATAGCATATTCGCAGAATTTTCAAACTTTTTAAAATTAATTAAAAATATGATTGCTATTAATTTTCGCGTTTTAAATTTTAATAATATTTATTTATTTATTTTTCAATTTCATTTTCTCATTATTATTCCATCCATATAATATTGATTGCTTGTTTTTATTTTCGAAAGAACATCAATACATCTCTTGTTGTAGAAAGTTTTACCAGGCTGATCAGCCGGACAAATGTTTGCTTTTTATTTCATTTTTATTTTAATTTTCAGATCAAATGAAATTTATTTTGTTGAAAATAATTTAAAATAAATTTGTATTTTTTTCTATTTTTATTGTTATTTTGAATTTACAATTGTTGTATAAAAATTTGTTGATATTAATTAGAAATGACTTTTTTCAGGTGCAGGATAAGATTATTTATTCGAATATATTTTGAATTTTTTAAAATAAAAATTTATTAATTCAAATTTTTCACTAAAGTATATTACTGTTATTATTCCGATTTTTAAGAAAAAAACAAAATTTCGAAAATTTTGACTTTTCGACTTTTTGTTCGAGTTCGGGTCCAGGGTTCGAAATCGAGAACGATATTACCAGACCCTCATCACAAAAATTTGTACTCGACACAAACCCCTTTGCCACTTAATCGCCCATGAAAAATGTAAAATATTATTTTTGATAGTAAACTAATTGATTAATTGTTATACAAGAGATTTAAATTTTGATTCAGAGTAACGAGATCACAGAAAAAGAAACTTAAAGCAGCTTTATGGTGATGCTTAAGCTATTTGTAAAAAAAGTATGAAATAATTAAAAATATTATTTATTTTTATAATAACACCTTTTTCAAAATGCGATAAACATTAAATGAATTATTTTAAAAATTCAGTAATAAAACTTACAATAATATTTCCTTATTATTATCAAATGTGTCGTTCTGTACTCAATTACGTTCATAAACATATATTAATAGCAAAATAATTAATTTAAAATAAAAATCGATGATGAAAAATTTTAAGAATGTCGAAGAAATGAAAGTCTGAAAAACCAAACAAAAAAAATAGGCAACCAAATTATTGAAAATAATGATTACATTTTATGTAGTAAATAAATGCACAGATAAACGAGTTTAATCTCATTAAACACATAGATAACATTACTCCCCCAAGGGTTCTGTAATTATTTAACAGACAAAATAAAAATTGATGAAAAAATACACGACAATAAATTAATTAAATAATTGTTAAAATGAATATAGTTACGGAAAATAAATTATGAATTAAAATATACGATTAATTAAGAAAAAATATATAATTTTAATGCTGGTTAATGAAAAATATTTATTATTAATCTATTTTAAATAATTTATTCATAAAATTTAATCTTTTAAATACAAATTACTACTTCTTCCTAGTGAATAATTTGTCAGGAAAAGCAGTTTTTTCCAACTTCTTTTCTCTCTTTCTCTTTGCTCTTGGTCTCTCTCTATGTTTGTCTCTATCTCTTTCTCTCTCTCACTCTCACTCTCTAATTCTTCCCTTTCTCTCTCTCTCTTTCTCTTCGCTCGTTGGTCTCTCTGTGTCTCTCTCTCTCTCTCTCTCAATCTCTATTTCTCCCTTTTTCTCTCTCTCTCTTTCTCTTTGCTCGTTGGTCTCTCTGTGTGTCTCTGTCTCTCTTTCTCTCGCTCACTCACTCTCTACTTCTTCCTTTTCTCTCTCTCTTTCTCTTCGCTCGTTGATCTCTCTGTGTGTGTCTCTCTCTGTTTCTCTTTCTCACTCTCTCTCTCTCTATTTCTCTCTTTCTCTTCACAAGTTGGTTTCTCTGAGTCTTTCTCACTCTCTCGCTGCACCCTCACAAAGGAGAGGTACCCAAGTGACCGTGGCACTTCCGAATGAAACTTTCAGGGTAGGTAGATTACCCCCCTTTTGTATTATAAAATTTTTTTTATTTTTGCTAAATGAAGCTTCTGGCCGAGATATTAAGCTTTTCCTTTTTGCCTTTTCAATATCATTTACAAAGAATAAGAAGCCAATGTGAGCGTCGATGGCCCAGTGGGTGTGCCTTCCATTCTTCTTTTCTTCTTCTAAAGTTCAATTCCCCAACCCTGCAAATAATTATTTTTGTTTTTTTCATATCCAAAAAAGTTTTTAAAATTAATAAATTCTAACATAATATTTTTTTCATTTTATTCACATTAATTTTGACACATGTGATAGTTTTGGTAGAAATGAGTGAAGCAAAGGAATTTGTCACACCATGCACATCTGATCATTATAAATTCCGAACAAAAAATGATTTGACAGTGATCAGGAAAAATTGTTGGGAATAAATATTTAACGGGATGAGAAAAATTGGAAAATTCATCATTTTGTGATTCAATGTAGCCCCCCTTATGCCAAGAATATCGACGAAAAGACCGAAATTTTGGAGCACAAAGTTGGAAATGGATTAAACTTTGAAGTTTAACAATTTCATCACGATGGTAAAGATTTACAGGCAGATCGTCAAGGACAATGCGATCCGAAATTTTTCTGACAATTGACTTCCAAGTTCTTTAAATATTTAAAAGTCAGATAATGTTTTTGGGACCCCACCTGAACAAATACAAATCACAAGGTTGTACGAATCCGGTACACCCTGGTGGTATTGTCTCGAGAAAGATGTTTTCCCTGGCAATATTGGCATTTAATTTTGAGGAATATTTTTACAACGACTATTAATGCGACGAGAGTGTCTATGCGAGGACCGACGAGAGGACCAACGAGAGAATTTTTATCCCTTTTGCTGATAAGCAAACTAGGTCAGTAGACAAAATTATTTAGTTCATAGAGAATAAAATGAAAAAAAATATTATGTTAGAATTTATTAATTTTAAAAACTTTTTTGGATATGAAAAAAACAAAAATAATTATTTGCAGGGTTGGGGAATTGAACTTTAGAAGAAGAAAAAAAGAATGGAAGGCATACCCACTAGGCAATCGCCGCTCACATTGGCTTTGTATTCTTTGTAAAGGATACTGATATGTCAAAAAGGAAAAGCTTCATATCTCGGCCAGAAGCTTCATTTAGCAAAAATAAAAAAAATTTTATAATACAAAAGGGGGGTAATCTACCTACCCTGAAAGTTTCATTCGGAAGTGCCACGGTCACTTGGGTACCTCTCCTTTGTCAGCCAATGACACAAAACGACGCGGTCCCATCGCATCATTTGCCTTGCCATCATCGTTTCATTGTCATTTTCCCAGCACATCATTGGCATTTCTCCATCAAATGCGCCCCTCCCTCCCTAATTTCATTTTCGTTTTCTTCTTTCAAATTTAATATCAATTTTTCTTCCTTATACATAATTAATAATTTTCAATAAATGGTACAAAAGTACATAAATAGGGCTGTGAATTATATTAAGTTAAAAATTTTTGTTTGTATGCATTGGGAAAAGAGCTCAAAAAACCATTTTGCTCATAATTTTTAGTCAATTAAAAAAATATATTGTGGTTTTTTCTAAAAAAAAAAAATATTTATTTAAATGTATATGATTCTATTAATTTTTATATAATATTTGACATTTTTTTGTAAAATTTAGAGATTTTTTAGCAAAAAAAAAAAAAAGCTTTTTTGACGACTTCCTTTTTTGGCTATTTGCCCAAAAAATCAAGTATTTTCAACTATATTAATTTTTTTCTTGAATTAAATTTTTGATTTTTGTAATTTACTTATAAAAAATTCATTCAAAAATCTCGAAAATAATTTTTCAACTGTAGCCAATTAATTATTTTTTATAAACATTTAAAATTTTAAAGTCTTTAAAATGCAATTGTTTCAAAAATAATTTATAAATTGGATAGCCCTAAGTTTTCTATTTACCTTTAAAATTTCAAAAAATTTAACTGACTTTCAAAATTTTATGGACAAAAAATTTTGACCTTAGACTTTTTGAAATTTTATGACAATAAATTTTTTTATACTTAAGTAAAAAATTTCGAATAAACATATTTTGATAGAGAACAATTAATGCTATTGAATGCTACCACGAAATATTAATTTGCATAAATTGTAGCCAAGTTATGAAGTTATTTGTGTTACCCATTTTTTGTTTTCAAACCTATTGTCGGATTTAGGAAACGCGCAAACCCATTTTGGCGGATTTAGGAATGGCGCATGGGATTCGAAGACAGCAACATATCCATGAATTTCTTCTTATTTATAATTTAAATTTATCACTATACTTAATTATTTAAAATTAAATTGTATCAAATAAAAAAAAATATTTTAATTTAGAAAAACCTTCTTTAAAAAAGAAACAAAATAATTTTTTTTTTAATTCATCAGAAAATTAATTAATTTGAATACTTTATAAAAGAAAATAATCCAAATAAATTTGTACAATCTTGCAAAGAAAGATAAATGGATGTTTTTCTTTTCCGACACATGAGAATTGAACCATAATAATTGAAGTTGAATAAAAAATTAATATAACATACGCAATTTTATCTATTATACAGAAAATAAATTAAAAAGAGAATCCAAATCAATTTTTAAAATTTAAATTAAAAAAGAAAATGCAGTTAAATGTTTACGAAAATTATTCATAAAAAAGCAACAATATTTTATGAAATTAAAATAATTCGAAAAATTAATTATTTCCGATGTCTTACAAATTCTTCAAGTCTTTTAGACTAAACAACACGTGAGAAATGAAACCTTGATTAAATCCTGCTTCTAAGAATTTATCAGAAATAAAATAAAAAATTTTCAACGATACTTAATGTTTCGCGATTTAATAATTTCGCAATTAAAATTTCTTAAATAATTCTTGAAGACTATCTAACAAATGAAGCCTTAAATATTATATTTAAAATGGCACAATAAAAACTTAAAAAATAAAAACGAATTAAAAAGGTGTTTAAGGCTCAAAATTTTTATTTACGATTTAAATGAAAAATTCAACTAATTTTCCAATTGTTATGCAGAGCTCCGAATCACCAAATCATGTTTCCCCCAATATTTTTCAATATTTAAATTGAATTTAAATTCATTACAAATAACGATAAAAATTATTAAATCAACAAATGCCTTTATAATCTTAAGTATTAAAAGCTATTAACATGAATTTAAAAAAAAACATTGACGAAAAATTCAAATAATAACAAATGTATTTAAAATACTATGTCTTAATTGAAATTAGTAAATAATAAAAAAATTCTAAATTTATAAATTACCATTTACATATCATCTATTCGGCTCCGACGGCAGCTAAATGGCAAATATATTAAATTTTGTAAACATAAATAATTTAAAAAAATATTTATTATAAAATCTAAGAACCCAAAAGTTTGATTACAATAATTAAATGAAATATTTTCCAATGACTACAGGTACAGTTATTAGTAGGACTGGGAATTTAATAAAAATGGGATTTTTAAACTATCGCCTAATTTTTCAGAACTTTTTTGCATTTTTACGTGCTTTTTTGGATTTTTTTGTAACTTTTTAGCTATTTTTTCAGCACTTTTTAATTTTTCGTGACTTTTTTGCCTTTCGAAAATATATTCTTTCACAATGCACTACGAATAACCTGGTTTTGTGACAAGTGTAAATTTGCATTATATTTAAAATAATTACGCGCAAGCTATACTTACATTTTTAGGATAGAAAATATATTTTACATATACAAGAAAATTTAAAAAATATGAAAATAGATAAAAAAAATATAAATAATAATAGACAAGTCGAATTGTGAAAAGAAAGAAACTTTAATTTAATTTTTACAATAAAACGGAATTCATTCTCTGGTGGGTGGGATAAACCACCACGACTAGATAACTTGGAATTAATGAAATGACCACCAAGCTATAATTTTTATATGACTAATACATAGAATATACGATATGCTTTAGCAAAAAACAACAGACAAAAATTTATGGTGTTTTATAAAAAATAAAATACAAAATGTTCGTAAAAAAACAAAAAATTTTATGCATATTTATCCAGAGTGACAAAAACCTTGGACTATGGTCATGAAAGAATTTTAAACAAATAAATTTGTAATATAACAGAATCTTAGTGATATAAACGTAATGAATAATTTAAAAAAAAAAAATTTGAAAATTTAATCAAAATACTATTTTTAAAAATAAATTAATTAATGTTAATTGATGGATTCTCCTAAATTTTTCTGTGAAAAGGCCACTACTCCGTTCAAAAAAACAAAATTAATTGCATTAAAAATATTTATAAATAATGTATGTAATTATTTAAAACTTAAAGTTATAAAAAGAAATAACTAACCTTTAAGAAAACGTAAAATATCTCATTATTTATTTTTAATATGCAATTGAACTAAGTTTAATCGTTTGACAATTATAAATAAAAAGATATAAAAATAATACTCAAATTAATTAACATATTTATTTAACTATATATTTTTTAATCTTATTTAGTCGAGACCAGCGAGTTAAACCAAAAAAAGAATTTATGAATAATACAAATAATAATTAGCTGTGCGCTATCAATTTGATGGAAATGAAGACTGTCATAAACAAATTAGCTAATGCATGATGAATTTATTAATTGGCAGGTGAAAGTGTTATGCGCAGATTCATGACGACGAAAATTTTTGTAAGAGATAATTAAACTTATTTAAAATCAGATAATTGAAGAATATCTAATCCAACGCAATTTATTAAACAAATATTAACTCACATAATAATATTTTTACTGATTAACTGCTTAATTTGTTTTACATTTAACAGGCTTGCCCAATAAAAATCGTGGGCTTTTTTGCCGCAAGAAATTGATCACCAATTCACGCAAAATAATTTAAAAAATGAAATGCTTAATATTTTTCATAACAACAAATCTTAATGGCGTCATCATCATTTATTGTTTCTCAAAGAAGCAAAGTGCGTTGTTAACATTGTAATATATATCATAATCTTTTTGTGGTCTTTCCGAGTTAAGGACTGGTTTTCCAGGCGGCTGCTATCGCAAAACATGAAAGAAATAAGATCAATATGCTTTTAGCTTACGAAATAATTGATTTATAAAAAATAAAAAATTAATATAGGGAAAGAGAGACTAAAATAATGAATTTAATAAAAAAATTAAAGCAATAGAAAAAGATAAATAAAAATAATAATCTAATGCAAAACAATCACTAAATTATTACTCCCTATATGAACGATTGTAAGACAGAGCAGAAGATAACTAAACAATTAATGAATATGATTATTAAGTTTCATCTAGCGTTTTTTATATTTTCAAAAATAAAATGAAAAAATCGATAAATTTTAATAAAAAGAATTTATTCGCTAGCAATTGTTATATAAATTATTATTGCTATTTTAGAAGTAATTATTTTTTAAGATATGTAACGAAACCCATTAAAAAGTAAGAAGGTTAATAATGCTATAAAAATGAAAAAATTTAAAAGATATTTTAAAGACGCCTATAAAATATCTATTCTGACCAATAAATAAACCTATTATACATATGCTAATAAGTCAACATATTATAATAAAAGAAACTATAATTAACTTTGGTATTATTCTGCAAAAAGTATTATTTGCATGTCTTTTCAAGAAAAGTAACAATCCGGCAATATTGGAGAGGTGGATTTATGAATGAAATGGTTTTAATCATAAAAAATTTAAAAAAAGAAAATAAATAATGAAAATGAAGTAAAATAGTTAAATAAAAATTAAAATGGAATCAAATTAAAAAAATAATTAACAAACAGAAAACAGTGAAAAATACAAGTAGTACATTTACGCATTCTTTGCAGGTGTTTCTCATTTTTTGATATAATTTATATATAATTCCATTTAACAAATTCCGAGATAAAATTAATATTTTTTAAAAATTAATGAATTGGAAAAATCTAATATTGATACAAAATAAATAAACTATGTCTAAAACTTTTGCTATACCCTGAAGCCAAAATGCTAAAAAAAATTTCAAATATTAAATATAATAATAATTATTTATAAACTTAATTTGAATTAATATCTGTCAAATTATTAATATTGAAGAATTTATTATATATTTCATTTAAGTTAATTCTGAGAAAATTTTTAATTTTTAAAATTATTGATCAAAAAAATTAAAAAGTTTATTATTCATAAAATAAACTAGTCTTAATAAAGTTCAACTACAATTATAAGTAAAAATTCTAAATTCAAAGATACATTTTGTTCAACTATATAATGTGAAGCAAACTAAAAAATTTTAAATAATATTAATTAATAAATGATTAAAAAGGAAAATCAATAATAATTTTCATTATTTTCCATGTTGTGTGTGTGTAATAATAAATTGATGTAATGTTAAACAGACTATTTTTTAGCCAGATACCTAAAAGATAAAGGGGTAATCGACGCTTACTGAGAAAAAATAAAATAAAACTACGCTGAATTGATAAATTCAAAGGGCTATTTAAACTAATTATAACTTCGAAAACAATAAAAAAAATTTGAAAAAAATGATGAAATAAAATAAGTTGTGATTAATAATCATAAACTGAATCAACTTTTAATATAAAATTTAATTCTATAAACAGGCCCGATCTACATTCACCTGCAATATGAAATAAATATAATAATTAATCTTGAAAACTATGGTTTAACGATCAATGCCAAAGTCACAATTTTTCAATTCGCCATTTGCTAAACAAGTGAAGCCCATTACAACAAATTTACATAGTAAATTATTTTTTGTATTAATATATTAAAATAATTTAAAGATAACATTTTCTGCTTCTTTGCCTCTGTAAATATTTTTTACAAAGGATAACTTTTTATGGAAGATCAATAATTAATAAATAATTAAATTTAAATAAAATAAAATAATAATTTAATAACTAAAACAAATTGCAGCAAGATAAATAATTTAAAAATTTTTATGAAATTAAATTCAAACATTTGATAATAAAGATTTTTTATATTAAATAACTTTCTATATAATTAATTCTAATATAAATATTTAAAAAATTGTCTTCACCCTAAAGTAAAATAAGTCTTGACGGAACCATGAATAAAAAAAATAAATAACAGAATTTTTTATAATTTTTTGTGTCATAACAAAATAATAAAATTTTAATTCTTTAAAACGTGACAATATCACATAAAAAAAATAAAAGTAAACCTAAATATTTTAAATGACACTTTTGATAAGTTGCGGCCATGGAAGCGGCAAAGCCATTGCCGGAGGGCATCCAATTTTGCCCACAACATAACGCATTAGCACAAAAACATGGATTATATAATAAATTAATAATGAAATCAAAATTGACAAAATATTAACAAATTGCATTACTTTAAAACAATTGGCCCGGATAGAACCACAATTGCTATAATTGAAAGCACTGGGACAAGAATCAAAATGAGATAAGAAAAAAATAATCTAAAGCTGAAAAAAATATTTATTAAAATATGCAATTAAAAAATAAATGATAATGAAATTATCAAAAAAATATTGTGTAAAGGGGCTAAAGTGCTAATAATTTAAAGTTAAAAATCCAAAAGGATCAAAATAAAATTGTGAACACTGAACAGTCTGAAAAGACTAGCAGATTAATTGGTAACACAAAAATGTCAAAAATTGTGTCGGTAATTCTTAAAGGCCTGAAAAGATCAACAGAACAAGTTTGGTTTCAAAAATTGCTAAACTGTTCATTCTCAATCACCAAAAAAGAGGTACAAAGTACCAAAAATAGGCGACCGGTCCTGTTCTTTGGTATTTCGAGTCCAATTTGCTTAAAAGCTACGGTGGAGAGATAAGTTATCTGAGCGATAATTAATGATCTATTTTTTTTTGAATTTGAAAAAGGATTAATTGAAAAAAAATAAAAAATGGATAAATGATAATATTGTAAATTAAAATAATTAGCGCTTGAAATTAAAAAGAAAACTGGGTTTTATGCTACAAAATTTGTTATTCCTCGACATGAGATTAATATTTAAAAATATATCTTAAAATAAAATATTTGATTGGTATACAGTCTCTTAAAATACAAATGATGTTGACAATCCGACAAATTTTAACAAATGAATATTATTATAAATTATAAAGATGTGCCAAAGCAATGGTACTACGGGTTCCGTTGGTTCGCTCTATAAAAGAAAATATAAACCAGCAAGAAATTAAGAAATTAGTCAATGTATTTATTTTTTAAATAATAAGTTAAACGAAAAGAAATATAAATGAATTTAAAGAATGAATAATTACAATAAAATTATATACTTAGATCAAAGATTATATATTATTATAACAAACATTGAATAAAGCATTATTAAGAGGAACAAAATACCAAAATAATATAGCATCAGCAAAAAAATTATGAATTAAAAAAAAATATTAAATACTATAAATAAACCTAAAAAGAATTTATTGCTAGCAACAGAATCAGTATGCAACAAGAGTCACTCAGCACAAAACCCAACTTTTAGAAAAATGCTCGAGAATAGCGCTTTAATAATCACAATACTATAAAAAATCTTATAAAAAATTGTAATCTATAGTATTGAAAAATAAAATAAGATCCAAAAATAAAAAATTTTAAGATGAAAAAATTAGACAGACAGATAGTTTTTTTATTTATCAAATGAATTAATTGTCTTATCCTTATTTGAAGAAAAGATTAATAATAGGATGATGATAAGCTTATTAAAAATTGAGAAATTGTCTATTTTTGATTTTAAAATAAAAATAATTAATTTTAATAAATTATACAATCAATTGACAAAAGATATTATAAAAATAATAATGTGCGAGATACTGAGAATACGAGTAGAAAAATCTCGCTTATGTATTTGTATGAAAATTTAATAAAACATGAGAATTTTATTAAAAAAAAAAATTATAATTAATATTTACCAATAAAGTGCCAAAAAGTGAGCACAACTAAAAAAACTTTTGGTATTTGCCACGAGCCTAATGGGACTTCGACGCGATGCAATCCGTGTCTGCCTAAAAATTTAATGAAATAAACATAAACAATTTAAACAAAAAGAAATTGCATAAAGTCTCATTTTTACAAAATTATACAACAAAAAGAAAATGATAAAAAAACTGATAATTAACTTAAAAAACATACATAATCCATTAAAACTAAACTTTTGATAACAAAACATTAAAGATAAAAAACATTTATAATTAATTCATTTAGATAATTTAATAATATAAATTACTAAAAATAAATGAATAATAAATGCAGCGAAAAAATGATATTCCCTTAAAATATAATACAAAACTTACAAGTTTTTATTATCAAAAAATTATGTGAGAAAATTCCAAAAATTACATAGTTTATTTAAAGTTACTAGTAATAAAAAGTAAAACAATAAAAGAATACCAAAAAACCTCTAAATGTTTAAATAATTTTTAGACCAAAAATGTGAAACTCGTAAAATCGGAAATTTTCCCAAAATTCTTTTTCCTTTTTAAGTACTCCCGGCCATTTACGATGATTGAGCACTGGGACAAGAATTAAAATGAGATAAGAAAAAATAATCTAAAGCTGAAAAAAGTATTGCAATTAAAAAATAAATGATAAATTAAATTATCAAAAAATATTGTGTAAAGGCGCTAAAGCGCTAAAAATTAAAAGTTAAAAATCCAAAAGGATCAAAATAAAATTGGTAAATCTAAACAGTCTAATTACACAAAAATGTCAAAAAATTGTGTCGGTAATTCTGAAAGCCTGAAAAGATCAACAAAACAAATTTGGTTTCAAAAATTTGCTAAACTGGTCATTCTCAATCACCAAAAAAGAGATCGAAGTACAATAATCGGCGACCGGTCGTGTTCTTTGGTATTTCGAGTCCAATTTGCTGAAAAGTTTACGGTGGAGAGATAAGTTATCTGAGCGATAATTAATGATCTATTTTTTTGATTTTGAAAAAGGATTTGAAAAAAATTAAAAAATAAAGGAAAAAGATAATATTGTAAATTAAATAATTAGCGCTTAAAATTAAAAAGAAAACCGGTTTTTATGCTACAAAATTTGTTATTCCTCGACATGAGATTAATATTTAAAAAATTTATCTTAAAATGAAATATTTAATTGGTATAATCAGTCTCTCAAAATAATAATGATGTTGACAATCCGATACATAAATATAAACAAAATAAAAAAGTAGCTTCTATTTCAGAAGATAAATTTATGAATTAGATGAATTAAATAAAAGAAATGCATTAAACTTCTAATATATTAATATTGAATTTTATTTCACTATACGGTCTTTCTGTAGCGATAAATACTTTATAGAAATTAAAAAAGTAAAAAATAAAAAACTATTCTGAACTTAATTCTATATTTTATAACCAAGCAGCAATTGTAAAACGAAATAAAACTAATATTTTTGCTACCGCGAGATTAAAAAGAAGCAAATCTTGTTTTCTCAATTATAAGATAATAAAAAGTAACTCGAATGTAAATATTAAGTTTAAAACAATGATAATTGAGCCATGAACAAAGAAATTATTTTTATATGATGAAATAACGATTATAACGATTAATATGTTATATTCGATTAATCAAATACATTAAAAATTTATTTTATATGTGATTTTATTATCGGTGAAAATACTTATTCAGTAGAATGATTATAATTTATTTCTATAAAAAATGTTTTATAAAGAAAAAGTGACTCCAAGCCAAAGTGATTCATTTAAAAGAGGATTTGGAACAAGAGTTATACTTAATTGAAATTTCCATTTTAATGAAAGAACGCATTAGGAAAAAAACCAGAATATGAAATGTAAAACAATCGACAACGAGGCGCTTCCAAATTTATAGATATAATAAAATTATTATTTTTAAATTTTCGATAAAATAATCTCAAAATGTTTACTAATAATATAACGTTTAATTTAGAAAAATATAAAAGTTGTAATTAATCATATTAACAACAGCAAAATATATATATAATTAATATAATAAACAATAGAACGAATAACACTATTTGTTTGGAATTAAAGCTGAATCAGGCCAGTTTTTAAAATTAGAAATATGTTTCCCAACACCCAACCGGAAGCTTTTTTAGGCCATCTAATTATAATGAATAACTCTTAGAATTAATTTTAATTTTTCCTTAGTCTTTATGAGTGAAAGTTAATTGTTCTTTTTCTAATGAAGCAGACAGCAGCACATGACAACCAATACTTTATAAATGGTCTTAATGGACCTCAAAGCAATATTTTCCAAAATTGTTGATTTCTATGCTAAAAGAAAAAATTCCTTCAAAATTCAAAAATTGATTCATAAAAAGTCGGATCACAAATTTCAAGAATTTTCGGCCGTAATAATCTTTTTTCGCCACTATTTTTGCTATTATTTCAGCGCCACTTTCTTTGTTAATATTTTTTCTATTTTCTCCTATTTTCTCTCTTTCACTCTCTCTCTCTTTTCTCTTCACTAATTCATTTTATATCTCTCTAACTCTTATGTTTCATTGTCTCTGTCTCTCTTCTTTTACTCGCTCATTCTCTTTTTTTCACTTGGCTCATTAGTCTCTCTAATTCTCTCTCACTCTCTCGCTGAATCCATAGCCAATCGACACAAAACGACGCGAGTCTTCATTCTTCGTATCATTGGCATTGCCCTCACCACATCAATGCATTTCTCCAGCAAATGCCTTCCTCCCCACTAAATCCATTTTCATTTTCCCCTTTGCATTATAATTAATTTCTTCAATAATAATTTACTAATTGATTTTCCAATAAATGTTTATGACCCCCCATATTCCTATTTATGATATTCAATTTAAAAAAAAGAGTTTGACAAAACACAGAGACAATAAATTCGAAATAATTTCTACAAAGAATTAATAAAATCAACTTTATGATAAAAGCAAGAGGAGATTAAAGACCCATCAGAGCGAGATCATATGCATTTAATTTTAATTTTATTATAAAAATTATATTAGCAAAAAATGAAGGTTTAAATGACTTTGAGTTGAATTGATGGAACGAGGACAGAACCAAAAATATTAAAGATTACACTAAAAAATTAAGCTACATTAAAACACAAACATTCTATATTAATGTGTTTAGATAACATTTTTTTAACAATTTGCAAGAAAGCGGAATCAAAGAAGAATAATTTAAATTTAATTCCCCTTATTAAACTAAGTATAGGTAAAAATAAATCAATTAAAATGCTATAATTATAGGCATTGATTGATAAACCAGATTGAAAAAGAAGATGTAATTTATTTTTAAAATTATCTTAAATCAAATTACGACAGAAAAACTAATTTTTTCTTTATAATTATGTAAAATTAATATAATTCTTTTTCTTTATTTAAAATGCGGGAGCGAATCCATGGTGTTTTCTGCAGAAGACCTTTGTGCATTCGTGAAGGTCCAACACTGGTCGAACCTTTCTTTCCATGCATTGACCATGTCGTATTTAATACTTAAAAAAAGTAAAGAAAAAGTTTCTAAAAATATGTCTAATAAAAAGCCAATAATGCAACACAATTAGGAAATCAATAATAAATAAATAAAACAAAATACCGAGAAAAATAATAAAGCAATAATGTTAAATAATTTAATTTATAATATATAAGAAAAAGTGCTAAAACATAAATATAATATAAATAAATTTTTTATTACGATTTTTTTAAAAACTTATAAAAAGGTCAAAAACTCTAATGTTCACTGACAAGTGAAGCAAAAATTAATGAATAAAATAAATATTGAAATGATTTTAAACATTAAAAAACTAATCTGTATTAACTTCGTTTAATGATAAATAGCACATAAGATTAAAAAAGTTTAGTATAAAATATTTAAACAAAAGCAAGGTGAACAAATTTAGCACCGGTTGATGTGTACGCAGAGCGTATGATGTGTTTGTGTGTGGTGATGACGGAGAGTTGCATATGTGACTTGGGGCGAATTTGGAACGATTTAATGAGCCATACACTACTCGTGAGATTTTTCAAAATATATTATATTATAAATAAGCATGTAATATTAAAATAATTGAGGAAATTGAGGATCTAAATGTAAAAATGCCCTAAAATGTAAAAAAAAGTAATTTTAAACACGAAAAAATAATAGAATTCATTTTTAATTACACAAGAAAATTAAAACAAAACGAAAAATAAAGCATAAAAAGAATAGTTCTAATGAATTTTTTACAGGTATATAATTAAAAAAAAAAAAGGATTTCGTAATGAAAAAAATAAAATAATTTCTACAAAGTTCAAGTCATATGTCGGATAACATTTGAAAATGATAAATAATTGAAGAAGCCGCGAACCAAACTTATAGAATTCAGACACCATGATTATTTGATTAATATAATTTAAACTGAATTAATTATTTTTTAAATATTAATATGCAATTATCCACAAATCAAATAAATTCATTTCAAATTTCATGTCTGAGGCATATAAAAGCAAAAAAAAAGTAATACCTAGATAAATAACAATTATTTATTTATCGGAACAAACCACAAGGTGCTTTGCATTCTAACAGTGGTGTAAAAAACAAAATAATTGTAATTTCAACAAAAGCAAAGGATAAGAAAACAAATATTTTAGATTTTATAGCAATTGTAAAAAATAGAAATATGAAAATAAATTCTTGTACTATGCAAATGCAGCTTAATTAAAACAAATATATTAAAATATTTGGAAAAACCCTCTCAATTCCACTTTGTTTTCCCAGTTTACATCTTAATTGGTGTTTTTTCTTTAAAATGAACAGAAATATTCAAACGACCATAAAATGACAGTTTCAACGCTTCATAATTTTTATATAAAATTTTGGAAACCAAATATGTTGGAAAACCACAAATATAAAAATGAATATAAAAATTAATTAACAGCTGCAACACATCGCCAAAAATACAAATTTTAGTCCGGAAACGAATAAAAAATATTTGCTTTTTCTAATATTAAATATTGCTGAAACCGCAAGTTTAGCTGCATATACTACTTGAGGAAAGAAAAAGAATTCCAAAAAAAGTGTCAAAAACGATGAATAAAGAAATAAAATATTAATTTAAATTTTTTCAATTTGAAGCTTCATTGAGCTTCAACAAAAATTTATAGTCAAAAACTATGATTCGAAATTTTTTGAAATTTTATGTCTTATATTTTAACATAACAAAATAAGATTATTAAAAATTACATAGAATTAAAATTACTTTTATTTGTTAATTATTCTTTTAAAAATTCTATCCAAATAAAGAGAAATTCCCATTCATCATGACAATTTGAAGGTTTAAAAAAATTAATTGTGACTCAAAATTAATATAAATAAAAATATTAAAAATTATATTAAAAAAGTAAAATTAATGAATATATTTAATTATGATAAATATTGGAGTTACTTTATACCTATCCCATGACTTCTGAGAAAGTGGATCACGTAAGAACAATTTAAGATAAAAAACAAATTATACCGCTCGATGTCATTAAAGACAAAATATGAAAATAAATATTATAAATCTGACAGAATGAACAAATTATATTAATCAATTTAAAATGTCCAACAAGGAGCCCTATAGTATAAGGGGATCTTTCTGCCAAAAATTTTCCAAATACATAATTTTTTGATTTGATTATTAATAAATTTAATGGAAATAATGTAGTTTCAAAACAAATT
>SIJG01000154.1:53945-66560 GCA_023374025.1 Heterodera schachtii
GTTGAGTCAAACTTTCGATAACAATAATATAGAAAAAGCTCACGTTTTATGTTTTGTAAAAACAAGAAGAATTTCATATTTTTCAAATATTAAAGTATTTTGTAATAAAGCCCAAATTTTATATATGCAATTCAAAAATGGGTGCAAAGTTTTTTAAATTATATAATACAAAATAAATAAAATAAAAAATAGAAATTCAAATGACGAATTACAATAATAACCATTTTGTATAGCTATATAAATCAATATTCAAAATATTTCGCAATTAAATGTTTATGTAAAATTTCAGCTAAAAGATTTTAAACATGAAGAAAATTAAACATATAAAAAAATTTAATATTAAACAAATTAAAACTAAATAAAATATTAATTTTTTATTTTTAAACTAATTAATCTTTGGATTGAATGTTTGACGGATTTTTATGAAATAAAAGTTATATATGACAAAGCTTAATAATTAGCCGTTTAAACACCACATGCACTAGCAAGTAATCCAATAAAAAACATCGAAAGATAATGCATTGCCCAATGAGGGAAAATTAAATTCGCGAATTGGCAATGAGTGCATAAAATGAAACACTTTACCTGAAAAAGTATGAAAGCTATTTCAAATGTCTAAATCAAGGCCTTGCTAAAATGATAATTGAAACTTTTCAAAATATATTACCAGTGCGTATGATCTTGTGTTTTTTTAATGTTGTTTTGTTGTGTACGTCTTCTCACACAACGGACGCAGGCGAGGACAGGATAAAGCTTAAATCGCCGAGACAACTCCACTTTTTCAAATAAAAATAAAGAAAAAACCAACAAAGGCTTCTTAGCTTCAAAAATTAAAACAACAACAACAACAGCAGCAGCACCAGCCAAAAATCGACGACCTGCTGCTCGAGGGCTTTGCACTAATTGTAAAAGTTTTATTTCAAAAAACATAATATTAAACGATGTAGAACATTGCTACGCCGTTTTCCATGTGAAAAATATTTTTATTTCTCCATGTCTTGAATAATGAATAATTAATTAACAAAATATAAAAAACAGACCAAATGCACATCTAAAAAATTATATTGAAAATATTTAAAAATAATAAATATAGTTTACGAGAAGGATGTCTTATAAAAAACTAGGAGATTCAATTAAATTAAATAATGAAAATTAACACTTTGCAAGAAGAAATCAAAGAAAAAGAATTTAACTGTAATCACTTATAATTAATTATCGTCAAATTATCTTATAACAAGCTTATAATTTTCCTTAATTAAAATTCAATTTTCTACTAAGTAATCTTTTTTTTTATTTTAATAAATTTAAAACATGCATTTTTTTACAAAAAAAATAAAAGATGTTCATGGTGAACTTAGATGCGACCAAAATGATAAATCTAAGCGGTCCAAAAATACAATAATGTGAGTTAATATGTATTTAAGCAAAAAATTGCTTTAATCGATTATTTTTATAATTTATTCAATTAATACAAACAAAATATATTCACACACAATGCATTACGAATAACCTGGTTCTGACAAGTGCACGTTTCTTTATATTTAAAAATACAAAGTAAGACTTCTTATATTATTAAATAAAAAATAAACTTAAAAAGTGAAAATATATTTCAAAGAAAGAATTCTAAAATAAAAATTAAAGAAAGCATGAAAAAACAAAACAATTTCTTAAGATCTAAAAAAGTTTGTTCGAATAAAACAAAAATGAAAAAAAGTAATTAAATTAGATAATAATAATTTTACATGATAAAAATATAAATAACACATATTTTGATTTAGTCAATTTGATTCCAAAAAGCAGCCATTTGAAAAAATAAAATAAATGAAAATTAAAATAACCGTAAGAAAATTCAAAAAAGTACTGTAAAATAATTATGCCGCAGAATAATTTTTAAAAAGACCAATTTTCTTCAATCCAATTCGATCATTGTCAGATTTTACATTTAACAGGCATGTCCAATAAAAATCGGGGGCTTTTTTGCCGCAAGAAATTGGATGACGACATGCGTTGTACTTCCTAAGATCAAGCAACCAAAAAATATTTTATTTAAAACAACGAGATTTTATATTAATCTTAAGTTATTTAATTAAATATTTACAAAACTTAATTAAATCTTAAAATAAACTTTTTTTTCACTATTAAATTTATTATCGAGTTTATAAAAAACAAAAAAATAATTAATTAATTATTCAATTAAAAACATCAATGTAAAATTTAGAGAAATATGACTTCTTTTTGTGGTAGCGCTAATAAACTTAATTTAATAAATTTTTATATATTGGATATTGGTGTTAAAATATAAAATATAATTTAAAGGTTAATTAATTGAAAAAAAAATTAACTTAAAATTTTATAAGTTAAAAAAAATTATTTATAACTAAAATTGTTGAAAAATAAATACACCTATCGCTTATAAATTTAAATGAAAATGTTAGTCTAGAAAATTAATAATAAATATTAAAGACGTATAGAATTATTTTTTACGGCGGTAATACGTCTAGAAGAATTATTTTTGAATTCTGTTCGATTTATATATGTTAATTAATACAAATATTGTTAAATAATAAAAATAAAATTTTTAAATAACAACACAAATATACTTTCAAAGATAATAAATTGTAAGAAAAAATTATATTTTTTAAATAAATCAATTCTTTTTTATTTTTTTTAAATCAGAAAAAAAAATTAATAATGAAAATTTAAATCAAAAATATATTAATTAACATATACAAGTAAATTTTTGACAAAATGAAAAAACCAAAAAAATGAATTTTTACATCAAATTATAAATATTTTACAGGCATAATAAAATAAATATCATTAATAAGGTCAAATGTTTCAAGAAGAGGCATATTAAAATAGACTTAAAAATTTTTCATTTTTCAAAAATTGTTAGTTTTTAGGTTCAAAAACCATCAAAAATCGGTGCAAAAGCATTTTTAAAAAATTGGCGCGATTCGACGTTTTAAAGGTCGAAATGGGGGCGGCGTCAGGGCCGTTTTGCGCCATAGAGAGCTAACTTTGAGCCGTCAATGCTAGGAAGAAAAATTTATTTCCACGCACGTCCGCTGACCTGTAAGGCTTGAAAAAAAAATTTCCGTCTTTCGCCGGGCGCTTGGTGCCAAGCTACAATGAAGTCTAACTTTTCACTCTCCGGGCCCCGCCCTCCACCTCCCCCCGATGGCTAAGTGTTGGACGGGCCAAACAAATGTCAGAATTGTGTTCCTCACATATAAAGGAACAAAATTTTTTTTGGCTGGGAAATTGAAATTTTGGATGGTTTTAAAAAACTGGATGTTCTAAATAATGAAATGATCGACCATACTTTTTTGTTACTGTCCTTTATTTTGATTAATTTATCTTCTTTAGTAAATGTGAGCATTACGCTGGGTTGTTTGCTTAAAGGTTTTTTGTGTCAAAAGTCTAAGAGAGAAACTTTTTTAGTTGAAAAAATTACTTATAGTAAGAGATGCCTTTGAAAACATTAAAAAATGATAATTATTAATTTATTCTTCATGAATATACTATAAGGACATTTACATATTTCCTGCCGGAGGCTTTTTTCCTTACGAGCCGTTGGTTTAATTTTTGGTAACTTGTATTTTTGACCTATATCTCGAAAACTGTAATCCTACGCTATAGCATTTGAAGCCCTTTTGAGCTCTTTCGATACATATATATGTTGCTTAAGAAAATATTTCTCTAAATGCTTTTTAAGATAAAAAGAAGTTACAGCGAATTAAACCATGCGCCTTAGCGAAGCGATTGCTCGCAAAGCCCTCGGGTTCCCACTGCTGCACGGGTGTCACGCATGTTCCTTTAGCTGCTACTGCACAGCCAACAGAACTTTTGCCCGAATGCCACGCATGCGCTTTCGCAAAGCCCTCGGGTTCCAACTGAAGCACGGGCGCCACGCATGTTACGGTAGCTGCTGCTGCACATCCAACAGAGCCTGTGCCAGGATGCCACGCATGTTCCAGTCCACGCATGCCCATTCGCAAAGCCCTCGTGTTTCCACTGCTGCACGGGTGCCACGCATGTTCCGGTAGCTGCTGCTGCACGAACACCCAGCCACGCACCTTTCGTGAGTTGATTTTATCAGATTGTGCTTTTTTTTTCCTTTTAACCCAGAAAAAGATTACTAATGAAAATTTAGGGGTATAATATAACCATTTTTATCCAAAAAGCAACAAAATTAAGCCAAATGAATATTGAGATAGTTTTTAGGTCGATATTTTTCATTTTATTGCATTTTTGTTAAAGCTGAAAATATTTTTGAAGATTCCTCAAATGACGAAACAGCACTAAAAAGCACCAAAATGCAAAATCAGCACAAAATTTTTAAAAAAGAGAAAAAAAATCCGCAACTTATTAATTTTTTCATTTTTACCTCATTTTATTAGTTTTACAGTTTGGGAGAGGAAATAAAAAAAATGCACATTTCGAGATAACTTTAATTATGTTTTTTTAAATATTTGCGAATTTGGGTAAGGTTTTTGCGTTAATTTGTGATTAAAATTTTACTGAAAAATTTGTAATAATTAAATATAAATTGGGTCGATCGATAACTCGGAACCAGGACAAATCTGTCAAATTTCGAGTTTTTAATTGGGGTCTCCCTGTCACCATAAAGAGTGATCTGATCAATTTGTCCAAAAAACTTTTTTGATCAGCATCAATATACGTTTAGTAGGAATTTTTTTCAGAATTTTTGTGTTATTAGTGCATTCATGTTTTGATGCATTACTTTGTGTCTTTTTCTCACTTTTCTTTGAATCAATAGAAAACGACGCTTTGACATTGCGTCAGTGGAACTCCGCCAATTGTGTGGTCATTCATTCCTTCCTTTCTCCTCCCAATGCAATTTCACCAATAATTCCATTTTTTCGCATTTAACTAAAAACCCATTTTTTTAATTCTCCTAATAGCTTTTACAAATATTATTTCACTTAACAATTTAATTTTTTTAATTTGATTTAAAATAAAACATTAATGAAACCTTATTAATTATAAACTTAATATTTATAAATATTAATTATTTATTGAAGTTACATTTAAAAAACAACGATTCATCCTTTGAAACGTGGGAACCTCTTGCTATTTTACATGGATGTGCGGTCGTATTGCTCAACTGAAAATTTAAAAATATTATTAATAAATGAAAATTTCTGTAATGATGAGATAAGGCGTAATTTTAAATTTAATTAAAAATACATTAAATTAAATGCGAATTAATAAACAAATAAAAGTTATATAGGAAGTAAAAATAATATCTTTAAAATAAAATCTTTTTGATTTATAATCTTCAATTATAAAACGTATTCATCCGGCGTTGAACAAGATAATAAAAATTTATATGTTACTCAATAACATTTATAAACTAAATATGTGATATAAAATTGAAATGAAATAAAGAGTTTTATAAGCACTCAATGACTAGAGAACACGCCAAACATTAGAGAAATTAATGCAATTGTAACCCTTAAATTCATCATCAAAGAATATTATTTTTTATTCTTTTTTAAAAGAAATTAATATTAAAGTGAAATAAAATTATCAAACAGAATTTTTAAAACCATTATTAATATAAAAATTTACTTTCAACCGCATAAAATGTAAAACGGGGTAAAACGTGCTAAAACAATGGGAAAAAAATAATACCAAAAACAAAAATATTTAACAAGATTAATAAAAATAGTTCATTCATAAATAAAAAAACATGAGCAAATAAAAATTTGACTAAAAGTGATAATTTTAAATCAAAAAACGCAAATTGAAATATTAAGCCCATGACATGCAATCTCTAAAAATAATTTTAAATGAGAAAACAGTAAAAGCATAGCATAAAAAAGTTTTCAAATCATAAAGAATTATGTTCATAAATTATTGTTAATATCAACCATTTGAATATTACACAAACAAATGTCTAAATAGAGCATATCGACTAATGCAATAAAAGAATAATTTATTGGTTTAAATTAAAGCTTTGTGTTATATAATTCAAATAGTTTAAGTGGATTTTTTATTCTGGCACTGAAGAAAGACGAAAAATTAAAGAAAGTTTAAAAATAAGGATTAATTGCATTAATAAAATAAAAGAAAAACAATACAAATGGAGCTGCCTTATTTAAAAAACTTAAGCGAATTAAGAAAATAAGTAAAATGAATTTGCTATAAGAAAAAAAAGAAAAATTAACTAAGTAAAACTTAAATAAACAATATGATATAAAAATGAATACTCAGACCCTAAAAGCTAAAATTGAGGTGGCGGTCCTAAACTTTCGCTTATTGATTAAGAAAAAAAGCTGAATAAATAGTAAACTAAAATATTATGCTAATAGAAATCCAAATAATTGTACAAATAATACAATATTTAATCAAAAAGACTGCTTTTCATAAATCAACATACTCATCGAAAAAAGAAATTTATTATACAAAATAACTTAAATTTAAAAATTTCATAAATAAAATAAAGCAAAAAATCATTTAAAAATGAAATAAATAGATATTTTTTCTTATTAGTTATAACCCAAAGTTTTGAATAATTGCTATTTATTTTTAATAAACCTTCGAAAAGTTTTGAATGACGAGATAAATATATACTACAAATATTCCGGAATTTAACATTTATGAAAAGAAAATTCAAAAAGGAAAAGAAAGAAACAGAGTTCATTCATTTTAAAAAATTACAGAATAAATATAAAATTGTAAAAATAATGACACTTTGATGTGAAGACGGTAACAGCCATGATGGACCGAGAATAAGAAATTATCAAAAATTGGCTTAACATATAAACTCATAAAATTTAAAAATAAATCATAAAATTTTTTACCATTGTTGATTTAAATTTTAAAAACATTTTAATAAACATAGTAAAATAAATGATTTGAATTTAATAAGTTATCTTTGAATAGAAATTTACTGTTAATAATATTCAGATTAAAAATATAAATTAATATGGATTTATTTAGTTAAAAACTTGTGATTTATAGATACAAATAAAAAATCCTTTTGATATGTAATTGGTGAATATGAGTCACACTTGATTAAAAACATTATTCCCGATAATTTCATGATAAGTAATTGTTAGAAGAATATTACTGCTCACACTTACTTTACTGCACATCAATTCCTATTTAATAAATTTATTTAATTATTTCAAATTAATAAAGTTAAATTATTAAACAATAAAATATTAAAATTTTAGAGTAATATTCCAAAATAAATATTAAGCACTTAACGATTACCTCGTCGAGAGTTTCAAAATGAATAAATCAATAAAATTAGAAAAAAATCAAAATAGTTTGTAGCTGATGACGACTTTATTAATTTATATTAGAGTGCCACGGGACCGGGACCGGGACCGGGCCGGGAATTCCCGGTCATCCTAGGTCCCCGTCCCGGTTCCCGGTCCCGGATTTTGAAAAGCTCAGGTCCCGGTCCCGGTCCCGGTAGGGCAACCGGGAACCGGGAAAAACAAGCACTGGTAAGAATGGGGGTCTGAGTGGAAAATTAGTGATGAAAATTGGAGTCAAAGGAAAGAATATTAAAAAAATGATTAAAAATATTCTTTAAGAGTGTTGTAACCAATTGTGCAAATGGCCTAGTGGCTAGTCCCCTTGACTTTTGTCTTCTTCCTTTCCCTGGTTCAGTCCCTCTACGGAAATTAAAATATTTTAATTTTCTTTTTGTATACTCATGGTTTTCCTATCGACAAAATATGATTTCTCATATATTTTATTTATTTATATATATTTTGTTATTTTTTTAAATGAAAATACGTTAAATTGAGCCTAATAAATCCAAAAAACTTGCCTTTTTGTTGATAATCTGTTAACAAATTGCACTCAAATTTTCAAAATTTTCCCCGGCGGCGCCTATCGGCACCGCCGGTCTCCCCTTTCTCCACAAAACTTTTTTGGAAAAAGCGCACCAAAAAAATGATCAGAAAAATAATATAAATTTCTAATATATTCGATCATTTAGTCCAAAAATGATTATTTAAAAAAAATAATTTAAATAAATTTATTTTGAAAATTTTCATTAATTTTATTATGCTTTAACTTTTGGATTTTATTAAATAATAAACAAAATAAAAATTTAATTTTGTATTATTTTTAATTGAAATAAATTAAAATTTGAATTTTTTAAAATTTTTTGAATTTTTTTGAATTTTTAAATAGTCCCGGTTGGTCCCGGTTCCCGGTCCCGGTCCCGAAAAAAATCGAGGTCCCGGTCCCGGTCCCGGCTTCTCAGGTCCCGGCAAGTCCCGGTCCCGGTTTTTGGCAAAAATTCCCGGTCCCGTGGCACTCTAATTTATATAGATTGAAAGATAAATTATGAATATTTTAGATAATTCATCCAAGTAAGCCATCTACTGATTTTTATCTTATCCAAATTGTGAAGAGTTTTAGATTAATAATTGGTAATAAATTTTATAGACACAAATAACCAAATCTATAGCTAAAATATAAACTAAAAATTTCTGAATTATGGACTAAAAACCGCCAAAATATAAATATCATATTCTATAATCCAAAAATATGAATATGATTTTCCATTTTAACTTGGACTTTCGATTGTTTTAAAATTGTTGTAAGTACCTATCTCTCCATTTTTCGAGTTTTAAAAGCGGTTAAAAAACCAGTTTTTTGGAATATCCGCAAGTGGAGATTTTTCGTGTTTAGCTCCTGGCAACGAATTAATTATTATATCATTTAACCCTTTTTCACAAAGCGTTCACTACAATTCACCAAAATCCTCAAGTTTGTAAAATTCTTTACCTTGGAAACGCTTATTTTTCGCATATAACTAATCTGCAACTACTATAATGAATAAAAAAACTTTTGCAATTTTTGTTATTTTCTAGCATATATTTACACATATATGCAAATAGGTGAATATCTACAAATTTGTAGGAATTTAATATTTCTGACTGATAATACAGAAAAAGTATTTATCTGGGAAAGTAAATATACATAACCTACATAATAACATTAATAGAAAATACACAAAATATTTATAAATAAATGTTCAAGGTATTGTAAACAATTAGCGATACAGCTGGGGACAACTCAACTGAGAAAATAATGTATAAATAGATACATAAAAATCAAACTAAATATCAAAACAATAAAACCTTCCCTGACGACTATAGCAAAAATTATTTTATAAAACAATTACATTTATTGTTTGTAAATAGTTATTAACTTTATTAAAAATAATATTTAAAACAAATAGTGCCAAAAACATATGCTAATGAACATTTTTTAATTTAAATTCTAATAGAATAATTAAATACATAAACTAATTTGACTAAAATTTTATTTGTTAAGTATCAACAAATTATTTCCTTATTATATAGAATAAAAATAAATGATAAAGCATAAGCAAAATTATGTAAAAATTTTTCGTTTAAATTTTCTAATAATTGCATTACTTTTACGAACAATATTTTTCATAAATCATCGAATAATTAATAGGGATCATTTTTTTATGTAAGAAAAATCGCGAAATATGTAAATAAAATATGTATAAAAAACACTGAAATATGTACAAAAATCCAGAAATATGTACAAAATATGTAAATAAAATTTTTTAAATGGTGATTTTTTTGTAAAAAAATTCTTTCTTAAGGGTGAAATTGGCACAAATTGTCATAAAAATAACCTAAATAGGCTTAGATCATCTTTTAATATTTTAAAAATTAATTTTGAATATCACATTTTTGAAAAAAAAAATTTTTTTGGGGCTCATTTTCAAAAAAAAATTATTTTTATTTTTCACAAAAAATTTCTATAAATTCTCAAAGTTTTTGAAAAAATTGCGAAATTTTGAATATTTTTGGTGACATTTAATAAAAATTCCTTAAAAATTCTCAAAAAATGCAAAACATGTACGAAAAAATGCGAAAAAGTCCAAAATATGTATAAAAATATGTACATAGGTAATATGTAGAAAAATCCGAAAATATGTAAAAATATGAAAATAAAAGTCCCAACTTTCGTTCGCAAACCCAAAAAAGAAAGTGTTTTTCCTACTAATTAGGCTATGGAGAATCCAGGAAAAAAAATATGTATTTACATAAAAAAATGATCCCTAATAATTAAATAATGGCGCTGAATTATGCGACGTGTTACTGAGATGTTAGAAAAATGGGCAACCATCTTGTGAGAATTTTTAAGAATTAAAATCCGTATAAGCAATTTTATCAAACAGATATTATTTAAAATAAACAAAAAATTTAATTTCAAATAAATTCCCTTTTCATTGAATCTAAGTAATTATAATATTTTATAAGCGGCCATCATCTGAGATAGATAAAATATTAATAGAATAAATGTATAAAAAATAATATATATTTGAATTAAAATAAAAATAATATATGCAAAATTTAAAAAAATAAAATAAACAATTATTTTAATTATTTATTTGAGAACCAAAAAAACATTCTGGTTTGAAATGAAGGGATTTTTTTAAAATAATACAAAAAATGTCAATAAAAGAATATAAGAAAATTAAATAAACAAATTAAATAAAACAAGATTGGAATAGGCAAAGGATATTCATAAAGAAAGTCCCCAAAAGAAAAAAATTAACAAATTTAAAATTTTTAAGCAATTAAATTGAATGTTCATAAATTTTCAAAACAAAATTACCAAATGTAATTTAAAAAAATAAATTATTCGATTGAGTAAAGTGAGATTTATTACAAATAAAATGATATTATGTATTATTAAACAAATTTCATTGAATTATCCAAATATTATTTAATTATTTTCTTTTATGCCTTCTCAATTTTTTGTGATGGTTAAATTAAAAAATAAAATTTCACAAGATATAAAAGTATAAGCTAAAACAGAATTTAAAATCTAATTTTTTTCTTAAAATTAGAACAGTTTTCTCGATATTATTGATATCTAAATAAACCTTGAAAAATAACATTATAATATCAATTTCAAATAGAATCCCATTATGTTATTTAAAAACCAAAAACACAAAACTTTAAATATAAACAAAGTTTCAGACTTAATTACATATAACTGGAAAAACTACAAAGATTGTAGTGAATCTAAATTTATATCTTAAAATTGATATAATCGTTTAAATAAATTATTTATAGATATTTAAAAATTAATTTTAAAAATCAAAAAATAAAAGTTAGCAATTGACTGATGGGAATAGCCGCTCAGATCGACTGTTAATGAACATGATTTATTGCCAAGCAAAAATATTACAGTATAAGACGATAAATTAAACATTCTGAAAATTAAGTTACAATAAAATCAATTAAATTGAGTAAACATTTTTATAAATCAATTTATGTTATTATATGTGCAATAAGAATAAAATCAAGGTCTTTTTATTGAATTTTAAATTTTTATACATTCTGCTTAATGTTGCAATTAATTCATCATTTCACGCGTAATTAAATTTTATAATGCACGCGACCAAGGAGAATCGCAGCTTCTAGCTTGATTTTCCGAAAATGTAGGTAAATAAATTTGTTTACACCATACAAAATAAATCACATAATTTTAAGAGAAACAAATTAAAGGAAATTAATGACTCCAAAAAGAAAAAACCATATATTTATTTAAATCCGAATTATAATATAATATATAAAAACTTAAAAAATTACATTATTCCACTATAATAAATTAAGCCATCGATCAAAGAAAGAGAGAACAATGGAATAAACTTAAATTTAAGAAAAAAAAACTAAAAAAGAGAACAAATAGAAACAATTTACTTTAATTAAAATCAAACAAATTGTTTTTACCAGGTATTACACGGATCACTCCAGAATTGCGAAATTTTTTAGACCAATTTTTGGAACTTTTGGTAAATCTTTTTAGCTTTTTTTGCAAGTATTTAATTGACTCAAAAATTACAAGAAACATCAACAACCATATTAACATTCGAACAAAAAATCTTTGATTCAAAAACACATGCAATAAATTCCAATTTTCCTGGTCTGATTTTTGAAAGTCATTTCTTGAATTACTAACATAACAAAAAAATACATAAATATAGTAAGAACTTAAAAGACGGAGAAAAAGAAACATAAATTCTAGTGGTAAATCTTACAAGGAAATATAAATGGAATTCGTTTGATAACTGAAAAATATTAATAATTTATTATTTTATTAAAGCATAATGACAATAAATAATTGAGGTAAAAAAGTGCGGAACACAAGTGACAAGATTAAAAAAATCAGTTAATAAAACAGAAAATTTTCAATTAATTTTTAGCTGTTTTAAATAATGATTTCAATGTGAATATTGCTGAAACACTTCCAATTCATATCATTTGAGCATTACAAATAGCAATTTAATATTTTTAAAAATATACAAATAATATTTGAGAAAATTGAATTACTTGCAAAGGTTTGAAATAAATATGATTTGAATAAAAGAGAAAATGAAAATGAACTACTTAAAAAATCACAAAGACAAATATTGAAAAATAACTGAAAATGCCAAAAATGTTAGTATGGAGGAACAATCGTTAGCTGAAAGACGAGGGACGCATTCGAGGCTTAATTTAAAAAAATAAAATAAATTAGATGAATGGATAAATTAAAAGCATGGAGGGAGTCAAATGTTTTAGG
>SIJG01000154.1:78399-178399 GCA_023374025.1 Heterodera schachtii
AGATTTTTCACTTTCTTTATACGTTTATTAATTTGGCTAAACATTATACAAAATATTTTGTTAAAAACCATGTTAATTTAATAACGTTGAAAAGGTAAGCGCGCGAATGCCAGCCCAAAATTTTTTAAAAAGTATTTATTAAAAACTCAAAAAATTAATATTTGAACTTGCTTACTACATACATTCTATGCCACAAACAATTAGGACACTGCCCAATGTCAATTTGGTCACCACGCGTCTTGTTTCCATCGTGATTCATTTTATTTAAAATTCAATTTTTATAAATAAATTTTTTTTGCATAAAAATAGTCTTTGCGGATAAAAACAGGATAAAAAATAAAACTTTTATCAATGTATTAGATAAAAATTAATTTAAACATTTAATAAATAAACTCATTTTCGTTAAATTAAAATAAAAATTAAATTTAAATTAAGCAAAATGCGAATTTCAGATAGAAAAATAAAACCAAATGTTTATTTTAATTTATCTTTAATAATTGATTTAAATTAATTTTTTAACACTCACAAATGAGGGTGGCCAAGTGTCTGTGGTGTTTCGGAACCATATTCAAAGTTTTTAGTTTTTCATAATTAAAGAAAAGGAAAAATTTTTCATTGTTTTTCAACTATCCAATGCTGAAGAGGTAGTGCGTCAGTACAAAGATTTTCAATTAAAATAATTATAATATGGTGAATATTTTCATGACATACGAAATATAATTAGACGAGATGTCAAAAAATTTGCCCAAAAATTATTAAATTTAGTGCTTCATTGCATCTTTATCTTTAAGATAATTTTTTCATTTTAATGAAATAAAATTAAAATAAAGATTTTTTGTATCAATAATTTTTTTATAATTAACATTGCATAAAAAGAAAAATAAAAATTGTAAAATATATTAACATGCAGAGGATTCGAACCTGGGACTCAAAAATCTTTGTACTGACGCACTACCTCTTCAGCATTGGATAGTTAAAAAGCAATGAAATAATTTTTCCTTTTCATTAATTATGAAAAAGAAAAAAATCGAAAAATAGGCATTAAATAGGCACTAAAATAGGCAAACAAAATTTACCATTAACGCTTTTTAGGTAGCAAAACACATAAAAACACAAAAACTTCAATTGTACAAAATTTTTTCGAATAAAAACCAATTTTTAAACGAAAATTTTTATTAAGAAAAATATTTTAATTTTGGGGATCAATTTTTGGGAAAATCTTTAAATTCCTAGAGGTGTATTTTCTGAATTTTTTGGGCCATTTCTTAGGGGTGTGTTTTTCGTTTTATTGTATTTTTGTTAAAGATTTTTTCAGTTAGAAATTATATGGACTAAAAAATGACAAATATGGACTAAAAAAGCTCGAAATATACTAAGAAGCTCAAAAATGGCCAAATATGGATCACAATTTTGACTAAAAACTACAAAATATATCTTTTAAACCATAAAAAATTCCGAAAAATGTATTATATCAATATTTGCTAAAACAGACTTAAAAATACGCTAAAAATGGATTTAAATCTAAAAATGCCAATCTTTATTAAATTCTAGCTTCACAATTGCAAATCAAATACATCTCAAAATTTTTGTAATAATATCATTCTGTTTTCTGCAAAAATTGTAAATAATTGAATTTGTGATATTTGAAGCGGTAGATAATATTTTGAAAAAATTTTATAATTTCTAAATATATATTGTATTTGCTTCGAAAAACTATTTCATTTTCATGATCATCAAACCATAAAAGTGGAAGATTTTAAGAAAAATTTCCATTAAAATTTATTTATTTTTTAACTGATCGAATAGAAAATTTCAGAGATGTAATTTCAGTTTTAGTATTCCATCTTTTCTTGTTCAATTCTTTAAAATGTTTTTATACTATTTATAAATCATTTTAAGTTGATTAACCGAGAAAATATTTTTGGTTTCTTCCAAAATTTATAAACCAATAGAATTTATTTTGTTAAAGACATTTCTTTATTATTATATATACATTTTCTTTAAATAATTGGATTTGAAAAACATCGAAATCACTTTATTACAAATTTTAAAAAATTTCTTTAAGCCCACCCACTTTAAAAAAAATTCTTTTTATTTTTTTAAATTCATGTAAAAATATTTTTTTGATCTTTAAAAAAACAAATTTCAGATTTAATATTCAATCTTTCATTTTACATTCTTTTGCTGGTTCCAGGTGCCTAAATAACGTTAAATTTTGTATATTTAAAGTTGTTTCTTTTATGATTAATGGACGCAATTGCTATGCTAATGAAGTGGGAAATAAATTTATTTATAACTTTATTTGTAAACCAAAGACAAAAATATTTAAAATATTTGTTGTAAGGATTATATTTTTCAAATATTTTGTTGCATGAAAAGCTAAGTTTATTAGAGAGTCAGGTCTGCAAGCGAAGAAACCTCCAAGAAAGAAAATTAAAATCATAATTATTATTTAGCAAAAATTAAATAAAATTACCAAAATCTAAGAAGCTTAAAAATAATCTAAAAAATAGAGATGATTATAAAATTAAAAAATTAAAAAAAACAAACCGAAAAAATATTTTTTCACAAAGTAAGACAAAATTTTAAATTTAATCAAAAACGAAATGGCAATTTCTGAATAAAGAAAAGGAAAACACAGAAACAAAACCTAAAAACCTACCAAAAACGACGGAAACACTAAAACAAAATTTCGCGCAGCCCTTATCGAAATTTTGGTGAACCGAGAGCAAGATTTCTTACACACTTGATGATTTTGGCAAACTAAAATAAATTCCAACCAAGATAATATTGTAAAAAGTAAATGATAAAAGAAAAAAAACATTAAAAATAATATGATAAAAATTCATTAAAATTTATCTTATTAAAACAAAAGATCTCAAATTAGAAAATACGCAGATAAAATTTCAATTACCCAACATATTCAAACTTTAGTCTTTTTTAATCTTGAAATCTTATTTTGAAATCATTTTTATATAACACTCTAGGACATGATACAAAATAATTACAAATTATTCTTTAGAAATAACATTAAATAATATTTATACAATTATGACAATTAATAGTTTTATACTAAAACACATTAGATGTCAACAGTTATTTATGAATAAACCATATTTTTAATACAAATTGTCAATTTAAATAAAAAATGAACTTTTTGAATTCTGCAAATATTTATACTAAATTTCTGTTAATTTCAAAAAAATAAATTTTACATAATTAATACCTAAATATTTATTAAACTATAATTTACCTCCTCTGGTATTTTATTTCTATATTTAATTTTTACCTCATCGAGTATCAATATCATCAATCACGACTATAATTTACAAAATTAATGGATTAAATGAAATTTAATTTAATTAAATTTTTAAAAAATATCATAAAAATTTGAAAAATAATTTTAAAATGAGTAGAGAATTCACTGCAAAGATGAAACGGAATTATTTAATTTTTTATGAAATTTTTTATTAAAATAAACCAATATTTTTGATTTTTAATTAGCCAAAAATTCACTCATGGTTTACAATTTCTGTATTTTTTTCGATTTATGTCAAGCTTATAAATATATTTAGTGAAATAAAGATTATTTTTCAAAACTTCGCAGAAGGAATGATGACAGTAAGCAACAGAAGCAGTCTATCTTCTACACTCGATAAAGTAAATGAGACGCAATTAAAGAATAAAACCTTAATGCATCTGTTCGATTATTTTTAAAATCCAATAAGATTAAAATAAATTAAATCAACTTTAATTCAATAAGATTTTTCACTTTCTTTATACGTTTATTAATTTGGCTAAACATTATACAAAATATTTTGTTAAAAACCATGTTAATTTAATAACGTTGAAAAGGTAAGCGCGCGAATGCCAGCCCAAAATTTTTTAAAAAGTATTTATTAAAAACTCAAAAAATTAATATTTGAACTTGCTTACTACATACATTCTATGCCACAAACAATTAGGACACTGCCCAATGTCAATTTGGTCACCACGCGTCTTGTTTCCATCGTGATTCATTTTATTTAAAATTCAATTTTTATAAATAAATTTTTTTTGCATAAAAATAGTCTTTGCGGATAAAAACAGGATAAAAAATAAAACTTTTATCAATGTATTAGATAAAAATTAATTTAAACATTTAATAAATAAACTCATTTTCGTTAAATTAAAATAAAAATTAAATTTAAATTAAGCAAAATGCGAATTTCAGATAGAAAAATAAAACCAAATGTTTATTTTAATTTATCTTTAATAATTGATTTAAATTAATTTTTTTAACACTCACAAATGAGGGTGGCCAAGTGTCTGTGGTGTTTCGGAACCATATTCAAAGTTTTTAGTTTTTCATAATTAAAGAAAAGGAAAAATTTCTCATTGATTTTCAACTATCCAATGCTGAAGAGGTAGTGCGTCAGTACAAAGATTTTTGAGTCCCAGGTTCGAATCCTCTGCATGTTAATATATTTTACAATTTTTATTTTTCTTTTTATGCAATGTTAATTATAAAAAAAATTATTGATACAAAAAATCTTTATTTTAATTTTATTTCATTAAAATGAAAAAATTATCTTAAAGATAAAGATGCAATGAAGCACTAAATTTAATAATTTTTGGGCAAATTTTTTGACATCTCGTCTAATTATATTTCGTATGTCATGAAAATATTCACCATATTAAATTATTTTAATTGAAAATCTTTGTACTGACGCACTACCTCTTCAGCATTGGATAGTTGAAAAACAATGAAAAATTTTTCCTTTTCTTTAATTATGAAAAACTAAAAACTTTGAATATGGTTCCGAAACACCACAGACACTTGGCCACCCTCATTTGTGAGTGTTAAAAAAATTAATATTTGAACTTGCTTACTACATACATTCTATGCCACAAACAATTAGGACACTGCCCAATGTCAATTTGGTCACCACGCGTCTTGTTTCCATCGTGATTCATTTTATTTAAAATTCAATTTTTATAAACAAATTTTTTTTGCATAAAAATAGTCTTTGCGGATAAAAACAGGATAAAAAAATAAAACTTTTATCAATGTATTAGATAAAAATTAATTTAAACATTTAATAAATAAACTCATTTTCGTTAAATTAAAATAAAAATTAAATTTAAATTAAGCAAAATGCGAATTTCAGATAGAAAAATAAAACCAAATGTTTATTTTAATTTATCTTTAATAATTGATTTAAATTAATTTTTTTAACACTCACAAATGAGGGTGGCCAAGTGTCTGTGGTGTTTCGGAACCATATTCAAAGTTTTTAGTTTTTCATAATTAATGAAAAGGAAAAATTATTTCATTGCTTTTTAACTATCCAATGCTGAAGAGGTAGTGCGTCAGTACAAAGATTTTTGAGTCCCAGGTTCGAATCCTCTGCATGTTAATATATTTTACAATTTTTATTTTTCTTTTTATGCAATGTTAATTATAAAAAAATTATTGATACAAAAATCTTTATTTTAATTTTATTTCATTAAAATGAAAAAATTATCTTAAAGATAAAGATGCAATGAAGCACTAAATTTAATAATTTTTGGGCAAATTTTTTGACATCTCGTCTAATTATATTTCGTATGTCATGAAAATATTCACCATATTATAATTATTTTAATTGAAAATCTTTGTACTGACGCACTACCTCTTCAGCATTGGATAGTTGAAAAACAATGAAAAATTTTTCCTTTTCTTTAATTATGAAAAACTAAAAACTTTGAATATGGTTCCGAAACACCACAGACACTTGGCCACCCTCATTTGTTAGTGTTAAAAAAATTAATTTAAATCAATTATTAAAGATAAATTAAAATAAACATTTGGTTTTATTTTTCTATCTGAAATTCGCATTTTGCTTAATTTAAATTTAATTTTTATTTTAATTTAACGAAAATGAGTTTATTTATTAAATGTTTAAATTAATTTTTATCTAATACATTGATAAAAGTTTTATTTTTTTATCCTGTTTTTATCCGCAAAGACTATTTTTATGCAAAAAAAATTTATTTATAAAAATTGAATTTTAAATAAAATAATCACGATGTAGACAAGACGCATGGTGACGAAATTGACATTGGGCAGTGTCCTAATTGTTTGTGGCATAGAATGTATGTAGTAAGCGAGTTCAAATATTAATTTTTTGAGTTTTTAATAAATTCTTTTAAAAAAATTTTGGGCTGACATTCGCGCGCTTACCTTTTCAACGTTATTAAATTAACATGGTTTTTAACAAAATATTTTGTATAATGTTTAGCCAAATTAATAAACGTATAAAGAAAGTGAAAAATCTATTGAATTAAAGACAATTAATTGATTTAATTTTTGTAATCTTATTGGATTTTGAAAATAATCTAACAGACGCATTAATGTTTTTTTTATTGCGTCGCATTTACTTTATCGAGTGTAGATAGACTGCTTCTGTTGCTTACATGTCATCATTCCTTATGCGAACTTTTGAAAAATAATCTTTATTTCACTAAATATATTTATAAAATTGACATAAATCGAAAAAAATACAGAAATGTAAACCATGCGTGAATTTTTGGCTAATTAAAAATCAAATATATTGGTTTATTTAATAAAAAATTTCATAAACAATAAATAATTCCGTTTCATCTTTGCCGTGAACTCTCTACTCACTAAAATTATTTTTTTAAATTTATTGTTTGGCCAATTATATTAATTGAATACTTTTTTATGTTAAGAAAAAAAAGGATTGATAAAGTTTTACGTTTTCTTCTTGATTTTATAACATATTTCAATGTTTATTTTAATAAACAATAGAAATCAAGTCTTTGCCCACTTCAGTATTTGTTGGATCCTTTCCTCAATAACAAGAATTTAATTAAATTAAATTTCATTTTATCCATTAATTTTGTAAATGGTAGTCGTGATTTATGATATTGATACACGATGAGATAAAAGTTAAATATAGAAATAAAATACCAGAGGAGGTAAATTATAGTTAAATAAATATTTAGGTATTAATTATGTAAAATTTATTTTTTAAGACAAATGTAAAATTATACAGAATCAGCACATTTTTTAAATCATTTTTTCTTTGTGTTTATTTATTTGTTTTTGCCCTAAAATATCATATCATTTATTTTAATTTTTATTTGTTTGTTCTCCAATTTAGATCAAATAGCCTGAAAATAATTGGCATAAAAATTAAGGATTGAAATTCGCAGTTCACCTTGCAATTAACGATCGTGTGGTACAGGTTTTTAGGGCATGCCCTTTCAGTTTCCACCTTACAAAGCGGGCCGCCGCCAAATAAAAATGAGCCAAAATCTTTGTATTTCATTCATATTCAATCAATTAATAAGACTTAAAGTTGTTATTTAATTTTATTTTGAAATATAAAATTTATTAAATAATTGCTTATTTATTTTTATTTGTTTTTGTTTCAACATTAGTTTTACTTTTAAAAAACTTATTTTTATTAGATTTATATTTTAATTTATACACATGACTTGTTAGACTTCATTTAGTAAATCTGCTATGCTTAAAGTGTCATAGCATTTTTAAAAGATACAGTGAGTTTAAAAAATAATTTTTGTGGATGGTTAGTAAGACAGAATAAATTGTTTAATTTTTATTGAAACTTTTTATTCGAAAGTGTTTTTCCTTTTAAGTGATTTCTTATATCATTATAAAATTTACAGTTAGCTTGTCATTTTTAAATGATTTAATTTTAATTGTTTTTAAATTCAATAATTTTTTTTTTTCCGTTTCTTTAGAGAGAACATGACTGAAAATCTGTCCAGGAGTGTGTACTTCATGTAGACCTCGGACGAGTCCAAACCGCATCCGGCAGGGGAAGGAAACAAGCATTATTATATGAAAATTAATTTTTATGAATTCAATGGTCCATTTTATTCGTGTATATGTTCTTATTTTGATTTATTTTAAATTTAAATTTATCCTTTTCATTTATATTTTTAAAGATTCCAATTTTACTACATAAATTCACCTAAATTAAAATGTTCGGACCTAAATGAAATTTAGTTTTACATGAATTAGAGTGCTTATTAATTCTTTTTTCCTAACTCAAATTTTTAATTATATTTTCAATATTTTTTAAATAAATAATAATTTTTACTCTAGAAATTTTTAAATAATAATAAATTTTAAAAATTGATTAAATTCCTAAAATAGAAAGTTGTTTTTTTAGATTTTATCAATTTTTAAGGTATTCTTTCTTAGTTAAATAAATTTTTTGTTCTATTTTTAATTGATTGTATTTCGCGATGCTCAAAGTTCCATTGGTAAATTCTTATAAATGTTCCCAGCGCGTGCATTTTAATATTTTTTGTAACAAAAATAAAGGAAAAATGTCGGAAAATGTAATTTTTGAATTTACTATATTTAAATTTCTTAATCAAAATTAAATGGTGTTAAGGGTAATTTCAAAAAAAACCGTAATTTGCTTGAATGAATTATAAATTATTTTCATTAATTTTTTCAAGCAATTTACATCACTTTTCTAATTTTATGTTTCTGAAATTTATTTAAAAGTAAAATTTAGAAGAAAATACAAAAAAATTGTATCACAATTTAAAATAAAAAAATAATCATTTTGGATTAGCAATACTGGAAAAAATATGAATATCTCCGACTTTTTTTTCAAAAATTTCAGAAAGCAGAAATCGTAAACCAGATTTCTAAAAGGAATCGCAATTGGAATTCCGATCCAAAAAATGTCTGAAATTGGCTCGTAAATCGCAATTCGTGACATCCCTGGTGCCTAGGTCCCTCAGAGGCAAATATGGAAACTAGAAAATTATTAAACATTTGTCTAAATAATGGAAATATTTGAGTATTTTAGTTATTTTAAAATAAGTTGACTTATGGAGTGAGTTAGTATCATTCTATTATAAGAATTATTACATAAAATAATCAAATTTTGATTCTATTGTTAAATTTATAAAAGTATTTTGAAACGTTTTTATGATCTTAATAATGGATATGTTCAATCACATTTGGACTTATTTATTATTATTTGGTTACAATCGAAGATTTTACTAGATGAAATCAAGTATTATTATTGCTTTACTAAATTATATTTTTTTGAATTTTGAGTTCTTTACTTTTTGTATAAGATTATTGATTTTTTAATATTTCAGATTTGAATAAAGCAGATTTTGTATTTTGAAGGTTCAACTTTTATATTTATTTCTATGAAAATATATTTTTGAATAATTTCCGCCAATTATTATCCCCTTGTACCTTAAAATTTTTATTAATAATAATTTATTTTCCGTTCAGACAAATTTTTATTATTGCGATATTCGTAAAAATGTATTAAATTGATTTAAGAATAGTTTTATCTTTTATTCATTTTCGATTTTATTTTAAAATATTACCTTTTCGATGTTTTGTTTTACTTAACCCAATCTTTAATCATTTAACCAATAATAATATTTTGTATGAATAATAAATATTGCATTTTCAAGAAAAAAAATTAGTTATTTAAGTTTTTTTATTGATTTGTTAATCGTAAATTATAATTTCAATAAAAAGAAAAATTAAACAATTGCGAGATATATTTTAAACTATTATCTTTTCATTGTTTTTTTTACTTAACCCATTCTTATATTTTATTCGGATATAAAAATTATTTAGATACAACATGTTTTAAAATAAATATTAATGTAATTTTTAAGCAGAAGTAAAATCTAAAATTTCAGTTTTGTCTTTTTGTTATTTCACTGCTGCCATTAGTGCCGTCAAAAAACGCGGAAATTAACAGAAATTTAGTATAAATATTTGCAGAATTCAAAAAGTTCATTTTTTATTTAAATTGACAATTTGTATTAAAAATATGGTTTATTCATAAATAACTGTTGACATCTAATGTGTTTTAGTATAAAACTATTAATTGTCATAATTGTATAAATATTATTTAATGTTATTTCTAAAGAATAATTTGTAATTATTTTGTATCATGTCCTAGAGTGTTATATAAAAATGATTTCAAAATAAGATTTCAAGATTAAAAAAGACTAAAGTTTGAATATGTTGGGTAATTGAAATTTTATCTGCGTATTTTCTAATTTGAGATCTTTTGTTTTAATAAGATAAATTTTAATGAATTTTTATCATATTATTTTTAATGTTTTTTTTCTTTTATCATTTACTTTTTACAATATTATCTTGGTTGGAATTTATTTTAGTTTGCCAAAATCATCAAGTGTGTAAGAAATCTTGCTCTCGGTTCACCAAAATTTCGATAAGGGCTGCGCGAAATTTTGTTTTAGTGTTTCCGTCGTTTTTGGTAGGTTTTTAGGTTTTGTTTCTGTGTTTTCCTTTTCTTTATTCAGAAATTGCCATTTCGTTTTTGATTAAATTTAAAATTTTGTCTTACTTTGTGAAAAATTATTTTTTCGGTTTGTTTTTTTTAATTTTTTAATTTTATAATCATCTCTATTTTTTAGATTATTTTTAAGCTTCTTAGATTTTGGTAATTTTATTTAATTTTTGCTAAATAATAATTATGATTTTAATTTTTCTTTCTTGGAGGTTTCTTCGCTTGCAGACCTGACTCTCTAATAAACTTAGCTTTTCATGCAACAAAATATTTGAAAAATATAATCCTTACAACAAATATTTTAAATATTTTTGTCTTTGGTTTACAAATAAAGTTATAAATAAATTAATTGGATAACGGTTTATCTTTTAATTTTTGTAAATTATGACGAGATCTTTCATAGTAAATTTGATTAAAAATTTTAGTCAAATTAACAGCTTGTCGGAAATCAATTTTGAATTAATTAATTTAATTGAAGCTTTTACTTTCGTTTATATTAAATTTAGTCAATCAATCTGGCTATGAACCCTTTTTAAAAATAAAAAAGAAGCTACTTTAATTTTAAAAAAGAAAAACTTTAAATTGTAGATTAATGCTTTTTCATTGAATTGCGACAATGAAAAATAAAAATAGCTAAAAATTAGGGCCGTACGAGTTTCTATGAGTTTTATCAATTGATCAGTACGACATGGGGACAAGAAATTATTTTAATCAGGAATTGAGAAACGATTTCAAAGAGAAAATTTTAAAGAATTCAACTCAAGAAAAGAGAAAACAACAAAGATTATATATATATTTCTCTCTTTATTGAAATACAAATTTAGTTAACTTTGTTGAATAAAACATATAATTTTTATTCACTAAATATTTTTCAGTATTTTTTTATTGAAGCATTGATGACTTTTGTTGGTTACCATATTTTTAAAGCTGGTTTTAAACCAAAATTGAAGCTTATTTTTCTTAATTGTGGATTATTAGTTCAATAAATTTTTGTTTTCGTTTCTAACATAGCTTTCCAGACTTGTTCGTATAAATCGACCAGTTTAACGTCAGATATGGGTCACAAGACATTTTAATTCGTCAAATTAGTGGTTGGAATATGTAAGTGTCATCAGATAAATAAAACGATAATTCTATAAAATTGTTCCAATTTAAATATAGTTTTATTGTTATTTTTCTTTATAATTCGACTGTTGAATGTATCATTTCTAGAGCAGATTTAGTAGGAAAAACATATTCCAATTTTTCAATTTATTTATAATTAATTTATTATATTTTTATTATTTATTTTTTCTTTTTATAACTTTCTTTGATTGTTTGAGCAGGAAACCAAGTTAAACATTTATATTGTAGTTAAAATATTACTTTAAAAATGAATTCTACTTAATCCGATATATAACTTTAGCGTTTTCTCTATAAAATATATGTTGAATTCATAATTAATCAATTTCTATTTTTTCAAAAAAATAAAAAAAAATTTATTATAATTATTTTAACAATAAGAATAAAAAGGCATTGTATCAGTAATTTTTAAACATTGTTAATTCATGAAAACAATTACAATTTAAAAAAATGATAATTTTCTTACCAATTAAATTTTTTTTTTCTAAACGTACAGGCTGGGGTAGGTGACAGTTTGTTTCGGTCTTCAACCTCGAATGCCCACGCTTTTTCGCAATCTTCCAATTGTTTTTATTCGATTTCGAAGATCTTCATAAATTTATTCATTGACGAAAATTTTTATTTTTATTTATTTTTATTGATGCCCGATTTTATTATTAAATGCGATGCGTTGACGAAGCTGAGCAACCGGGCAAGACAGAAGCCGGCCTGGAAAACATGCTTATCATTAATTAATTATTTTATCCCGCATTTTTACGTGGGTCAGCACCCCTCATCTTTGAGGTTGCGGCACGTGTTTCCCACTTTATGGCCTAGGTTTGTTAAGGCCTTGCTTAAAAGATTTTTTAAAAACTTTATTGGTTAAATTCTATGGATAATATCATAATGATTTACATTTGAAACAGTCATTATATTATTTTTTTTCTTTATAATTGTTGCTTATCACATATAAATAGTAGATGTACATTTTTTAATTACCCGTTTAAAAAAATTTATTTTGATAAATTTAAATTTTTTTTGTAATGTCTAATTCATTGTTTATTCCGAATTCAGCACAACAGGTGATGTGCATTTAGATTATTTTCATAAAACATCGGTATTCAGATTTATACATGTTCAAAATTTTTTAAATTTATTTCTCATTTATATCATGTCTCAAAATTGTTCTCAATTATACACTTATTATTACTTTTTCATCATATTTTTCTCAATAGACTACAATTTTTTCTTCTTTATTGCTATCGAGTTTGAGGGGACATACCTTTTGGGTGACCCGTTTTTTTATTCATTCGTTCAATTATATATATTTTATTATTTATTTAATAAATAATCTATTTTATAATAAAATTTTTAATTGATTAAAATAATCATCAGGAATGCGACTCATATTCTTCATTTTGATTTTAAATTAACTAACTTTATTTTATCAAATAAGTAAATAATGATTTTAAAAAAAATTAAATCTTTTTTCCTCATTTTAAGCAAATTACTTTTTCCATTTTCGAGATGTTTCTTCGCAAATTCCCAATTCATTCACAAATTCTTTCTGTTTTCCTATTTCAGAAATTCTTTAAATTTATCAATTTGTTTAATAAATTTTTAATGTTCTTTGAATTGATCATTAAGATCATTAAATAAAATTTACTAAACTTCTTTATAGAACGATTAATTGATAATTTTTATTTAAAAAAATGATTTTAAAATTTTTATTTATTAATAAAAGCATAAAAGAAGAGATGTTGAAAGATACATTTATATAATATTAAATTTTTTACATTTGAAAGTTTGAAATCCATGCCACATTTTTAATGCTTTAAAGTTTATTTGTTTTTATCTTGCGATGCTAACCACAATTCCAACACTTATCTGGGTCATATTATTTTTTAAATTTATTTTTACTATTTTTTACATTAGATAAAGTTTACAGATTAAAAGCAATTTTACTTAAAAATTAATATTTGCCTTTGTGATATAGTCTTTTTTTTATTTAAATATTTTTTAAATGTTGTCAAATATCTTAAGAATTTTGCTTGGACTCTCATAATTCTTAGTCATAAAAATTTTTAAATTTATTTCTCATTTTAAACACGTCTCAAATATTCTTCTCAATTATACATTTATTATTATGTTTTATCATATTTTTCTCAATAAACTACAATTTTTTCTTCTTTATTGCTGTCGAGTTGAGGGGACAAATCTTTTGGGTGACCGTTTTTTATTCTATCGTTCAATCATATATTTTTTAATTTATTTATTTAATAAATAATCTGTTTTATATAAATTTTTTAATTGAAATCATCAGGAATGCGATTCATATTCTTCATTTTTGATGTTAAATTAACTAACTTTTATTTTATTCAAATAAGTAAATAATGATGTTAAAAATTTTATTTTATTATATAAATCAAAATATGTTTAAAATAATTTTAGTCTATATTAAATAATTATTTTAAAAATTTAAATTTTTGCCTCATTTTATTCAAATTACTTTTCCATTTTAGGAATGTTTCTTTGCAAATTCCCAATTCATTCACAAATTTTTTCTGTTTTCTATTTCGGACATTCTTTAAATTCATCACTTCGTTTAATATATTTTTCATGTCCATTCAATTGACCATTAAATCATTAAATAAAATTTACTAAACTTCTTTATAGAACAATTAATTGTTAATTTTTTATTTAAAAAAATGATTTTAAAATTTTTATTTATTAATAAAAGCATAAAAGAAGAGATGTTGAAAGATGCATTTATATAATATTAAATTTTTTACATTTGAAAGTTTGAAATCCATGCCACATTTTTAATGCTTTAAAGTTTATTTGTTTTTATCTTGCGATGCTAACCACAATTCCAACACTTATCTGGGTCATATTATTTTTTAAATTTATTTTTACTATTTTTTACATTAGATAAATTTTACAGATTAAAAGCAATTTTACTTAAAAATTAATATTTGCTTTTGTGCTATAGTCATTTTTTTATTAATATATTTTTTTAAATGTCGTCGAATATCTTAAGAATTTTACTTAACTCTCATAATTCTTAGTCATAAATTTAATTTTATTTAAGTGGAGAAATCAAAATTGAAAAATTTTAAAATTTTTCAATTTTGGTCTTTGTTGCTCATAACTGATTTTAATTTTCTAAAATTTAGTTTTTCCGTTCGACTTATTTTGATAACCTCCCATGTGTCCTCGGCATATCCAAACAGGTGATAGTGTGCGTTTCTTAAAAACTGCCTGAAGCGGATCGCTTCGGGACGCTTTGCGTCCATTGGTTCGGGGGTGGGTGAAAGCGGAGGGAGAGGGAGAGGGGCTGCCCAGACTACCCAAAAAACCCCCAAAATGGACGGGTTTTTATTCTTTATTTGTCGCAAGCCATCGAAATGTACAATTTGTGTTGCTTATATAGGATCACATTTGGGTTGGGCCTATATACAAAACATATAAACCAATTAATTAGAGAAATGGGCTGATCAAATGGGCTGTCTTTTTCTCTTCCTTTTCTTCTTTCTTCGCTGTGACTTCTCTTCCTTTGCGGCAGAACATTCACATGCATTGCTTGATGTTGTCTCCCTTCACGTGCACTTTTTGTCCCCATCGGACCATGTTCGTGCGGGGAGGGCCGGTTTCTGCTGTCGGGTTGGCTGTGTCAGCTGTTTTTCATCGCAGCTTCCTGCTCATTCATGTGCGCCGCTTGGTCGATTGAGCTGTGATTCTCTCTCCAAATTGTCCCTTTTTTGCCCATTTTTCATCGTTTCGTCGCCCACTTTCCAATCATTAACTGTCCGTTCCACGGACAGTCGCGGCTGAATTCCAGTCGCGACATTCCCGCCGCATGAGGAATGTGTACGGTAGTTGACGCCATGCTTGAGTCAATTTTGGTGCGGTTACGATGGGCACTTCCGCAACTTGGCCTTTGTAGTTGCTGTTGGGCTCACTGGCTTCTGTTGTCTCAGTTCGGCGCCTGCCCAATTTGTTGCGCTTTCCCAACTTGCGCTTGCTCAATTTTGCGCTTCATCCGATTTTCGCCTCAATTTGTGTTGCTCTTCTTATTTGCGCTTCCCCAATTTGCACTTCCGCCAAATGTGCTTGCTCAATTGCCGTCTCTTCAATTTGCACCTCAGTTGCGCTCCTCAATGTGCGCTTCTTCGGAGTGTGAGATAGGCTCACTGCCTAAGGGCTCGGCACAACGCCGCCCTCCTGAATGCGAGATAGGCTCGCTGCATACGGCTCCGGCACACTGCCGCCTTCTGAGTGCGAGATAGTCTCGCTGCCTAGGGCTCGACACTGCCGCCCTTCTGAGATGCGAGATAGGCTCGCTGCCTAAGGGCTCGGCACACTGCCGCCCTTCTGAGTGCGAGATAGGCTCGCTGCCTTGGCGCATGATCATCCATTTCTGAGGGGCGCGTAAAGCGAGGCGTGAAGGCGAGGCGCGGAAGGCGAGGCGCGGAAGGCGAGGCGCCTCGGGTCACAAAAGACCCAAGGGGCCGAATGGCGCGCAATGGAATGCACCCTGGGTTACAGACAACCCAGGGGGCCAACGCGCAAAATGGAAAGCGCCCCGGGTTACAAAAAACCCGGGGGGCACTACGGCGCAAAAATGCAAAACAAAAATACAATGCGCAAATGCAAGGCGCCACGGGTTACGAAAAACCCGTGGGGCCTACTTACTCCCCCCTTCCCTTGCTAACAAACCCCACTATCCCTGCCCAGGTCGCCACATGAAGCGGCTGGCCCACAAGCCGCAACGGGACGGTTCGTCGTCCGTTGGTTCGGGATTTGGGTTGGGCCGGCGCAGAGGCGAGAGGGAAAGGGGGAGGGCCCGCCCAAATGTTCCCCCAATGGGGATGGGTTTTCACTGTTTATTGGGCTGAAGGGGACAATTAAATGTACAATTTACGGTGCTTAAATAGGATCCAAAATGGTGGGGCTACACACAATAACAAATTAATTAATAAGCAATGGGGTGATCATTCGGGCTTTTTCTTCCTTCTGTTCAATGGGCATCGCTGTTGCGGCCGGTTCTTCACATGCGTTCGTGGTTGAATCGGCTCCTCTTTTTGCGTCCATCGGTTGACATCTGCGCGAAAGGGTGTTGCCGCTGGTTTTCGTCACGCCATTTTGCTCCTTTTTGCCCTTTTTGTCCCCGCTCCCCTTCATTTGCTTATTTCGTTGAAACTGTCCGATCATCGGACAGTCGCTGCTCGCTGAGCTGCGACATGCCAGCCGTGAAACTAAAAACCAAGCACGTTCTTAAAACTGCCACTCGCATCATTTCAAGAATTGAAAATTTTGAAAAATTTAAAAATATTTTAAAAAATTTTGGTAATACTATAAAAATTCCGGTAAAATTAAATAATATTAGTAATATAAGAAAAAAAAAATTGTAAAAAATTTTATTCTTTATATGTTAAAAAACCCATCCATAAAATATTACTTTTTTTTATAAAAACCTCAAGGTTCATCTAAAATAATAGTGGCAATCATATTATTAATCTGTGTAGACTGATAGATATACAAAAGGTATTATGAGTTTACTCCAATTTTTCATAAATTTCTTTTGAATTTGAAAATTGTTTTATAAAAAAACAAGTCCAGTTTACATATTAGAAATTGATAATTCCACCTGTTATTATTGCATCAAAATCACGTTTATGGTAATATTTAAGCAATCATAAAGCAATGAATATTTTTATTTATTATTATTGATAAATTTTTTTGTTAATTATCGTATTAAAATTGTTATTCACGTAGATTTCTTTCTCTGACCTTGGTTTTTTGGCTATTTTTTTAATAGATGGTTAAATTTGTTTTTTTTCATATTAAATGATGCCTTCTTTAATTGAATAATTTTATTCTTTTCTTTCTTTCATTTTTGTTGCAATGAATATGTTCTATTTACTTTTTAATATTCTAGTTCAAAGCCACGGGTTTTCTATTCAAGACTAAAGCGTTTTTATTTTTTAAGGTTGCATTTATGATATTCACAATATTTACGAATTTTTAAATTTGACGTCCAAATTGGGTTTGAAAGCGATGTCACTTTGGTAGCACGAACAACTGTCTGTTTTTTAAGTCCTTCATGATTCAAAGCCACTGTTTCTAGTCAAGGATGAAGAGTTTTTTATTTTTTTATTTCTGAAGGTTGCATTAAGGATATGCACATTATTTACATATTTTTCTGGTCGCATTTTGCTAAATTTAATTTATAAAATTTTTGAAGCAAGTTTTTTTTAATAATTTTTCTCATTAACTTTTAGAATTTATTTATAACAAACAGTATATTATTTAAATATTGTCATATTCATAAAAAATATATTTTGTCCTCTTTAAATTACTTAACCATTTATTTTTTAGTAGGTAATAATTTTCATTTTTAGCTAATTTTTACAAAGGCGTTAAATAAATCGAAAAATCATTGGTTTATGTTTATCTTTTTAAATAAAAGTTATTGACATTTCATTCTTACTAAATTCTTTTTATTTTCTTTTGAGTTTCAATTGTATTAAAAATTAAATATTTTTATAGTGACCATAAAATTAGTCTTTTAAAGTAAATGAAAGGAATTATATAAAAATAGCTTGACTAAATCTAAATATCTCTTTATTGAATATTAATTTTCAAAAAATTAAAAAAATATTTGACTCCATATTTTTTAACTTTATTTACAAAACTCATATTTTTATTATACTAAAATTGTCCCATTATTTTATTATTGAAGAAATCTATAATATTCAAAATTAATGTGTAGTTATTTTTTTATTAAATTGATTCCATTAACTTGTTAATATAATTGTTGATCCAATTAATCAATCGCATTAAACTCTTTGTCCCGCTAAGCTTGATTGCCTGGAACTTTTCGTCAAGTATTGGCACCAACTTTTCAAATTTTAGCGAAAAAATTCTAAAAATAAGCATTTTACTAGCGAATTGGTAAAAAATGAGACTTTTATGCAAAATTCACGATTAAGCAGTTTTTTTCAGTGCTTTCTTTTCTGCTAGCTTATCCATTTTTAAATTTCAATAAACTATTTTGTTATTACTTGGAGACAAATTTTCATATTTTAACTCCAGAATATTTAATCGGTTCTAAATTGTGCTGTGCTATGTGTAATGCTCATTGTTGTTAATTAAAGAAAATTGTCCGAGTTTTAATTTAAATGTTTTAAGTGCTATTTTAAGATTTATCATTCATTATTTTCAAAATTATTTATTTCTTTATTTCATTTGTTTCTTTTAACTTTCATTCAATTATCTTTTTTATTATTATTAATTTATAATGTTAATTTTAGATGGTATTTTATGTAAATCTCTGAGTTATATTTATAATTATTTCTTGTCTCGTATGCACCTCATGTATTCAGTGTGCAGTCTTGTTCTCTCTATTACTTGACTCTTGATGTTTATTTTGTGTTATTTATTTAATTTATATAATATTAATTTAGTAAATTTATACTTTTAAGAAAAAATTTTAGCTTTGAATTTCATAGACTTGTCGAGAAAATTATTGTATACTGTCAGAAGTGACTATTTTTTATTTATTTTTTATGTGATTCTATTTAATTTTTATGAAAGAGGTTCATATTTTATTTTATTTGAAATTATTAGCTGTTTAATTATATTTTTTTTATACCTTTTAATTAAGTTATTTTTTAAAGTTTTCTCTTAATAATGTGATCTCTGATGATCCACGCTGATCCCCTCAAAATTTCAACTGATTAAATCAAATCAAATAAATTCAAATATATCAATTAGGTTTAAAATAATTTTCGATTATTTTGTTCCTCCTGCTCCTCGAGAATATGTACTGTTTTATACAAATAGTAGATAATATTATTTTATTTATTTAAATAATTTATCAATAGTTATTATTAGTTTTTTCTTTATTTTTAAATTTATATTTTTATTTTTAATTTTTAGTTTATTACCTTTTTTAATTGAAAGGTTTTAATATCACTTTGAAGAGTATATTAATTTATTGTCAAAATTTCAAGTTATGAATTATTGTTATTATTTATTTTTATTAAACATTAATTGTTTCCTTGGGTGTTTATAAATGTTTAAGTTTCTGTTTCTATTTTTTAAATATTTTTATTTTAGAGAGTATTTTATTATTAAACGATTATTTTTAAAAAAGAAAAAAAATCATAGGGTTAATAAAATTTTGACTATGGTTTACACTCCGTAATAATACATAATTTAATTTTAATGATATTTGTTAATTTTTGATTTAAATTACTAATATGGTTTTAATATTTACATATTTTTGTCGTATTTTAAGTAAAATTAATTCGTATAAATAAATTTTATTGAATACTTTTTTATTAAATTATTTTTTTATTCAGCATTTTTATAATTTTTTTATCCTTATATTATAATTAATAGCCCGAAATTCAGAAATATTTGTGATTTTGCGTCATTTAAATCAACATTCATATTTGTTTTATTTTTCAATTTTTTATGGAATGTGTTTTAATTCTATACACCCAATAAAGTATTCATATTTTTTTGTCTTTCTTTTATTAGATTTTTAAAAATAAATACTAAAGAAAAATATTGTCAATAATAATATTAAAAAGTTTCAATTATATTAGTTAATGTAATTTTTATACTTATATGAGATTAGGTCATCGAAATATACGCGCGGGAAATTTAATATTAATTTAATTTACATTTTTTAAGATTGAAAAAATTAAAAAATGCTAAGTTGACCTATAAATATTTCATAAATTAATTTATTTCTTTAATTCTTGTGTATTATATTGCTGCACTACTATTTATTTTTAATTATTTTTCTTTTTTTAACTGACATATTACTATATTTACTAAATTTATAAAACCACATTTTTTGAATAAAAAAATAAACATTTAAGACCGACGCACATTTTGATTTAAGCAAAAATGTTGAATTATATTACAGTTTTTAAAGACATTATGCGTTTTCTGTTTGCCTTCCTAAAATATAAGGGTCATTCTTATAATATTTTAATTTTCTCACTCGATTAAATTTTAAAATCTGACTCTTTTGAGCTTAATCTTAATAGTTTGTAAATTTTTCATAATTTTTTTCTCTTGAATTTTTCTGGCATCGGAACTAAGCAAAATGGTCGATGAGAATTAACTCCCCATTCCATAAACAAATTGAATTGTGAACTTAAAGGGGAATAGTTTTATAAATGGAATTAATTTAATAAATAATTTTTATAATATAAACAATTTTATTTTCAATTAAACTAAAGTATTTTTTAACAAAATTTATTTATTTATCATTGTCATTCTTTCTAGAAGAATTCTTATGAAATTTTTATTTTCATTAATGTATTTAAGAATTTATTAATTAGTTCAACTTCTAATTCTCACTTTAGATAAATATATAAGTATAATCTTTAAAAACATTAATTACTGGTTTCATAATAAATTTTCAAGCACATATTTATTATTTTTTTTGTATATATATTTTTTTCTCATTCATAACTTATAATAAAATTCCAGGTTAATTCCGATAAGTACTTTTTCAATAAATTAAATTTATGTTAATTTTATTATTTGACGTTTTAAATCAACAAAAATTGAAAATAATTTAGATATTATTTATATATATTTCTTTTTTTTAGAAACAAAAAACAGTCTGTCGAGTAACCCGGGTGTCAGTTAGGGAGTGAGTGGACCTCCTACACTGGGAGTTAGGGTGATAGATTCTGTACTTTTGAATTGTGTAAATTAATTTATTTCACAAAATCTTTACCTTTTTTTCTATATTTCATAATTTTCTTAATCCTTCTTTTGGCCTTTTTGGCTTTAATTATAAGATGAATACGTTCTTTTATTAAATGAATTTAATAACACTTTTGTGTTTTAAACAATATATTTCATTGTTTTAGTCATCGTCAATTTTTAGTATTATTAATCTAAGCTTTTACTTTCAATATTAAAAGCATATTTTAGTTGAAGTTTATTTTAAATGATAATGTTCATATATTCAAAGTCAGACAGTAGTTCCAAGTCTATTTTTGCATGTTTTTTTTTCTATAGGGTTTCCCTCTGTTAGTTATTTCATTTATACGAATATACATTTCGTTTCAAAACTTTTAATATAAATAATTTTGACGATAATTTTGTAAAGAAAATACATTATATTTATCTGCGGGTACGTATTTATTAATTCAAATAGTTTATAATGTCGCCATAAAGTGTATTTCTTTTATATAATTTTTTCGTTAATTCAATATTTCATACTTTATAATTTTTATAAAATTTTCTTGAAATTTTTTTATTTTATCTTCCATTTATTATTTGTTTTACAATTAAATTGATCCGTTTCATAATCGTCCGGGTCCACGAAATTTTGCTTGTGGTTGACCCATTGATGTGTAAATGATTAATCAAACAAAACATATCTATTAATCCCTAATTATTTATGTTATAATTGAGTTGCATTTAACAAATTGTCACAAATTTGAAGCCAAAAGAACTTTGACATATATAAGGTTGGTCTTTCTTTGAGCTGAAGTAGAAGCGAATGCATTTCCATACGAATATTTTTATTTTTCAATAAGTTTGGTTCATTTTTTAAGTTGAAAATTAAATTTAGAATAATTTTGCAATGAATAAATTTTCGAGTTGATTTATTTTACTTTTTTAAATAAAAAAAATGTGTAAAAATAATATTTTCATTTGATTCCCGGCTTTCCCAGTAATTCATGTTCGCAATTTTTCCTGAAATTCTTTGCGCCTTTGTATTCTCTTCTAAAACATAATTTTAATCTATAAAAAATTTTTTTTTAATTTTATAATATGCTTTAAATTTAGAGTCCAATTTTCTTAACTTATTGACTAAAAATTCTTTATTTTATTATTTATTTATTTATAGTTTAATAATTATCATTTATAATTGATAATTACATAATTTAATTTGAATTAGGTTAATTTATAGTCTAAAAATTATTATTTATAGATAGAAAAGAATATTTTTTAGGAAGACTTAAAAAAGATGAAATTATTGTAAAATTATTGGAAACTTTTTTAATCTTTTATATGTTCAAAATGTTAATAATCATTTTGAAGAAATGTTTTTATTTTTAGTATCTTATTATGTCATTAGTTTATCATAATTGCATAAAATGATTTAATGATATATTCGATAATCTTGCCCTTCTGTCTGTGTTCATAGCCACCATGAGATAACAGTTGACGGTTTTATTTGAAGTTAATTAAGAAAGTTAGGCAAAAAGACGGAATGATAATATTTTATTTATTTTATTTCTTTTCCGATAATGATTTTGGTAGCTAATGGTATTTTTTATTCAATAAATATTAATCCTTTCTTGGATGAAATATTATTATTTTTTCTATTGGGGTTAGTATTTAGTTTTTAAATTTATTTAATTAGGCCCTGTTCATTAATTTAGAGTTCGGGTTAGATAATTTCTGCGAAGATTATTTTATTTATTCTGAAATTACTCTCCTTTCAATATATTTTATTGGTAGAAATTTTAAGAAGTATTTCATATTTAAGAAATGATAATAAAAGAAATATTATTTGATTTTTTTTAAGATGAGTGTCTCAATATATGAATTTATTTTATGATCATAATCTAACTTTTATTTTTAGTAAGAAAACTATAATTAATTAATTGAACATTCGGCACCATAATTTTTTTATTTAGTGTTATTAACAGTTGGATGTATAATTTTATAATTAGAATAATTTTAAAATTTTTGATAAGACCAATCATTTTTTCTTACGTGCATAAGTTTTATATTTGATGAATGAATTAATATTAATTTCTAATCTTTTCTTTGTGAAAATACTAATACCAACCAAAAAATCGAATGAAAAATAAGCTACAAAAACATGAACGCGACCCCAAAATGAAAATTCATAATTGCTCCATTTGTCTGAATGTTTTAATAATTAATATTAATTAATTTTTGGGCGTTTATACTAAAGAAATTTTTTTTAAGTATTGAGTATTCTAATTACATAATTGTTTAATTGTATTTCCAACTGAAATTATTCAAAAAAATCTTCAATAAAAAATTTTTAAAAGCAAAAAAAGAGTAAAGGTTTAATGTTTATAAATTCTTTACATGAGAAAACATAGTTGATTTACCAGGTCCAATTTTTATTCATATTGTGAGAGCCGGCAGTGCCGATAGGCGCCGTCGGCGAAAATTTGAAAATAGAGGCAAATTTTTCATTTTTTAATGCATTTATTAATAGATTTTTAAAATTTATGAATTCAGTAAAGTGGGGTGCGAACGATATATTACGATTTATCATATCTGTAAAGATTTGATGGTACAAATCTGACAAAATAAAATATGCATAAGTCTTTGCTGAATTATCCAAAAGACTAACCCAAATCGTCAAATTATTTCGGAAAACTTTAGAAAAATTACATCAACAGCATCTCGCCGAATGATTATTAAATAAAGAGGCTTTCTTCAAAAGGCCATTAATTTCCTATCAAAACATATATTTTTTTGAGCCAAATTAGTTCTTAAATTTTTGGCATTTTTGCCACGAAAATCCTCACTCTAGTTATATGTGCATTTATGATCTATTTTCTTATTTTGTTAATTAATTATCTCATTATTCAAGACATGGGGATTCAAAACCTTTTCACAAAGCAAAAATTTAATTGCAGCAATGAATAGAATCAGTCAAATTTCAATATTTCTTTTTCTATTTAAATAATTGCTATTACAGAACTTTTTTTATCTTATTATTTTCCTTTAATAAGAGAATTATATTGTTTCAAATATCAGTTTTATAAAATAAATCTAAACATTTCTATTTACTTACGGAAAAACCAATAAATTTATTTATTTATTTATTGTTTTTAATATATTATTTGTATTGATTTTATTGGGCTTATTATCTTTAATATTTATTTTATTAATCTTTTTTCTCGTCATCTATGATTTTTCTAGTTTGTTTTTGTTTTACTTTCAATTTTTGCTTTTTCTATATAATTATTTTCGCTTGTTAAATGATAGTTAGTCAATATTTTTCAGGTTTGTATAAATATCATGCTATTTAATATTTTCCTTGTTAAAACAAAATTCACTTTAGTTTTAATTTAGCGAAATTTTTGTGTTGAAATTTAAAAATATAAAAAAAATTGTCGTTTTATATTTTTAGACAACTTATTAACGAAATTTTTATAAGTTCTTTTTTTGTAATTTTATAAAACTATTATCATAAACATTTGTTTATTTCTGTAAATCAGTAATTTAAAATCTTTCCTTATGTTTTTTTTATAAATAAGCACATTTACTAAATGCTTTCCTTCTTGTGAAAATTTTCGTTGTAAAAATGTTTGTCCATTATTTCAGAAGATTTTTTGTGTAAAAGTCATTATTATATAACACACGATAAATCCAGCAATTGTTTTACGTCAATAGGATTTGCTATTAGTAAAACTATATGTAAATTTTAGTTATATTGTTGTATCATACATATTTTTTGAAATATTAATTAATCTATTTTTTCATTATTAAATTATTAAATGAATTATATTTTTATAAAATTTTAATGCTAGTATATTTTTTATGAAGAAAACCATAATTTAAAACTACAATTATTTAATACTGATTTGATTATTCATTAATCTCTTTATTTTTTCAAGTTAATGCTTATTTAATTAAATATGTATTAATCTTCAAGTGTATTACAATTTATTAAGTAATTTAACTTTTTTAAACAAAAGTTAACGCTCTTAGTTTTATTATCATGGCTCTCTTGACCAATATCGATTCTGTATACTTGCAGATCATGTGCACTCGGAAATTCATCTCGAAGGATAATTGTTTTTAACTTATAATTTTTTTTGTTATTTTAAATATAAACAATTATCCGCTTTTTCAAATTAAAATGGTCCTCTTTTATTCATACAGTAATAATTATTCAATTAATTTATTCAAAAAAGTTTGTTTTTTGTTTTTTATTAAATATTTTTGGTCGATAGATGAACAAGTTATTCATGATAATCCTTTTTTTGTTGCTGTTAAATAACCAGGCTATCCACGAAATTTTTTTACAATATTACTTTATTTTTTGTAATCTATAAATAATATTGGTACACATACTTTTTAAAATAATTGATTTTTTCAAAAAAATGGCCTTCAGAGTTCCAGGTAGGATGTTGCGAAACATATTTCTGGTTTTAAAATATGGCCCGACACGGCTTTAACAAACAAATAACAATGTATATCTCTGTGATATTAGTGTAATTCAAAGTTTAGCGGTATAAAATATGTAAATTGTTTGAGTTTATATACAAATGTTTTTCTTTTAATAAAACATAGGCAGAGTGCCAAAAGAGCTGATTTTTATCATGAACATTTTGTAAGACATTAAAGTGTTAAATTTATTAGAAAATATAATTTAATCATGTTTTATTTCTTACATAAATTTTATTGCTTGTTATTTTTTGTACTTGTTTCTTTTAGTTAGCTTTTTAAATGATGTTATATTGAGTTTTTAATAGTTATGATATATTGGTTTACAATTCCAACAAATTTTATTTTGCTTCAATCACGGTATCCTGCCAATCTTGTGAATTCCTCTCCGGTAAAAGGAGTGTATTGACACTGCTCCTGGTGGACATTGTGTTGCTGCTGCTGGTGCTCATTTCTTTTCCATCTGTCTGAACCTTGCCATGTTATTTTAATTTATTAGTCTCGGTACTTATATTTAAATTATTCACATCAATATATTCATTAATTTTTTCTCTTATTTTAATTCAATTCATTATTTATATTCTAATTAACATTCAATTAGTAAATCTATTTTGGATTTTTTGCATATTTTCTTAATAATTTTATTGAATTATAACTTAATTATAAGTACATTATGCTTTTAATATGCATGCTTTGGGGAAGGGATGATAAATGCTCAGAAAATGATATGATGTATTTATTATCCAGATTATTTTTGTTTTATATTTTTTTAATTTAATATTTTTAAGGTTTAATTTTACTTTTTATGCGTTTTTTCAATTATCCTGACACTTTCCCGAAATCAGCTTTATATTTTCTAGTAAGTTTTGTTTATTTTTTAACAATTCATCCTTTTATTAGAAAACTTTTTTTTTTAGTTAATCCTAAAAATTTAATTTTTTTTTTACTAATTTTAATGCACATTGATTGAGTAGATTCAATTTTATAAATCTTTTTGCTATTCTTGAGTTATTATGTTATATGTTTGTTGTGTTCTTATTTAATTTATATATATATATATATATATAAAATTTATAAAGTTTTTTCAAATTGTATTTTTATTTACTTTTTACTTTTATATTTTTCCGTTTAGAAAGGCTTTATTATTTGTTGCTGCATCTTTTTTGAATTAACCCAAAAAATATAAAGAATTTTTGTTAAATACAATGTTTATTTAATTATTTATATTAAATTAATTTTACAAATCAGAAAGCTATTTGTTTTAAAACTTTATGCTAAAATTTTAATTCAATTCAAATTCTCATTATGATTTTTAATTTTAGCAAATTATAAATGTAAAGTTTAATTTTCTTTAATATTAAATCACACGATTGTTGAGCACGTAGCCTCTTCTACTTTATTTTTGGGTTTTTTAAAAATTCTCTTGCGAGAAAATCGTAGTTCAAGCACTTGTCTGGTTAGTAGTAGTTTGTTATTTATTCGATTATTTTTTTTAAATTAAGTTGCTCATTAAATATTATGTTATCTTATTTTATTGTTAACTAATTTAGTAGTTGCTTTAAATTCCTTGTCCTAGAAGATTGGTTATACTTTGTTTGTTGAACAAGGCAGCTGCATTTCAAATCTTTATTTTAATTATTTATAATTCCTTTTAATTTGACAAAAATCAACAAAAAATTTATATTTTCATATACCTTTTATACCTTTTTATAAGTAATTGCTAATTTTATAAAGGACTGCCAAGAGAAGCAATATTTCACTTCATTCTCGTTGTTCGACCGAGTTTTTTTGGAGCTCGGATGGTGCTGGTGGCACTGAGAAGTTTTGCTTTTGTTTTTAATTTTCAAAGAATTCAATTATTTTTATTTAAATATTGTATCTTTTTTTCATATAAAGAAATAAGAAATCACAATAATAGAATTTTATTTAAACAAAATATTTGTTTCTTTCGTTTTTTAAATATTATATAGTGTGATAAATTTTTTTTCTTTCTATTATAAGTTTTTTTATAAACATCTTTTGATTCCATCTTTTATTTTTACCTCACACAAGGCTAAATAATGAAAAATAAATGTTTAATAAATATTCAATATTTTAGCAATTATTCATATTTTTGGTTTTAGCGTTTTTAATGTTTTTTCTTTGTCAATGATAAACTATATTTTTATCAATTCCAGATAATGGCAATTACAAAATTGTTTTATTTAGCTTGCTTATCCATTTGTAAAATTTTAAATTATATATTTAGGTTCTTATTTAGTGTTCATTTACTTATTTTTATTATTTGTTAGAATTTACCTTTTATAATTATGTTAATATCAAATAAATTTTGATATTTTCAATTTCATGCTCACAAATTGGAGTAAGTTCTGTTCGGGAACGTTCGCGTCATTCTTTTTTATGTTTTTTAATTTAAATTTTGAGGTCATTTAAAAAGGAAAGGAAATTTTATTAACAGTTTGAAGATTTATGCCAATTTTTAATTTTATTTTAACATTGATTTTTGACTCTATTTTTAATTTATTTGTTTAATTTTTATTTTAAATAATGATAATATATTGGTAATTGTTTTTTGTACGTATTTTGGACAGTTTTTAATTCATTGTTTCATGCAATGCCGCCATGATTTTTTTCATAAAAATTTCATCCTTTTTATTTAACCAATTATATAACAAAATAATTTCTAGCGTATATTTTTATTTTTTGATTTTCCAATATAATTCTCGAGACCACGTAACTTATGTAAAGAGTATTTGTTTTTGTTTTTAGATTTGTAAGGTAAAACTTTATCAATAAATTTTATAAAATTTTATGTGACTAAATTGTGCTCTGCTGCTACGATTGTAGAAACTGAATAGCGGTATTTAAATATTTGTTCCATATTTTAATGTTATTCATATTGCCTTGAATTTTTGGTTTGCTCTTTATATATATTTAGTATATTATAACTTTTTTAGAAATATGATATATTTTATTAAATTAACTTTTTTAAATTAATGATATTATCCATATTATTTCTGTATTTGTTTTTTAATTTTAATATTTTGATATTTTTCTGCATTTTCGACTATATTAATTTTTTATTGTTCAATAATCAAATGTAAATTAGTTTTTAATATTGATAATTAAATAACATCATCTGTTGTTCCTTTCCATAGCTTTTTGTTATTATAATTTATATGTGCCATTGATTTAATTTTATTTTTTATGTCTTTTTTAATTATCCTGGCTCCATTCTCATTATACGTTCTTTAGTATGTTTCGTTTATTGTTTTATGATTCATCCATTTTCTTAGAAAGCTTTCAATCGGTGATGCTGCAAATCGTTTTTGAATAACCCTAAAAAATATAAATATTATTTATAGCTTAATAAAATTTTTTTTTTTAATTTTTAATCAGTTCATAATTTTTATTTTTACATTATGTATAAAGTTAAGGTTTTCTACTTATTCATTTTCAGTAAAAAAAATTTTATTTCGTGTCTTTTAAATTATTATAATAATAAATTTTGTGATATGCTTTATCAATATTCATGCTCAGATAACCATCTAACAAGGGAACATATCGAACTGTATGTGTCCAAATCACTTTAAAACCACTTTTATCGTGTAGAGCATGGTCGATTTACTATTGTAAATTTTCGGCTTTTTTGGTGCAGTCGCCAAAAATGATCAGAAAAAATTGATCAAATGAAAAACCCAGCCAAAATTTGTTAATTTGACTCATTTTTTCCTCTTCACCATTTGTCATGGGTTCGGATCCGCTGGGCAGATGATGAATTTTTTTGATTTTTTTAAAGTGTTATTCCACCAAGCATATTTTTATTCAGGAATTTTATTTTGTTTTATGATTCTATTTGATAGAGAATTGTTTTCTGATCATTTTAAAAAAAGTTTGATGACTTTATCATGATTTTTGAATTTTTTAGGAATTTTTTAAAATTTTGTCATTTTTACTGATTTTTCGAAACTTTTATCACTTTTTTCTAATCATTTTTGGCGACTGCACCAAAAAAGCCGAAAATTTACAATAGTAAATCGACCATGCTCTACACGATAAAAGTGGTTTTAAAGTGATTTGGATACATACAGTTCAATATGTTCCCTTGTAAGAGATCTCTGTTTACCGATCTTTTTTTATTTTTAATATTATTTATTTTAACAATTTTTTTTTGATATTTTAATTTGTAACGAATTTAAATAAAAAGAATTCTTTTCTCATACAAAAAACATTATAATTTCTAATCAAAAGTAATTTTGGTCTTTAGAAATTCTGGATTATTTTGATTGAATTTTTGCAATAAAATTGAAAAATGTTTTCAACTCATTGTGCATAATCCTTATTTTTAGGTAAAGATTTAATAAATCAATTTTTTGGTTTGTTTTTTATCATTTAATTTCTGATTTGTCGCAACTTGCAAGCTCGTATATTTTTTATATTCATTTTGGCTTTGCAATTGCAGCATCAATATTTTCTTTCTTATTACTTTTTAATTATCTTACATGTTTTCAATTATTTTTTATGACCTATTTTATAACATTTTTAGAAAATAATTTAATGCAAACGTCATTTTAATTTAAGAATTTTTTCAATTCAACATCTTAAAATTCCAGCGATTCCATTAATGGGTTTTTCTCGAGGAGTGGGTGTTTTTCCAATTGTTAACTTGGTTACGAAAAATTGTGATTATTTACAAGCTTCTCGTTTGGTTCCAGTCACGTATCAAAGATAAATAAATTTTTTTATTTTTTGAGAATAAAAATTTTTATATGTTTATTTAGTAATGACCAAAAAGCATACTTAAAATATGTTATTTATTTCTTTCTGACTCCGCAAACGATTTTCACGAATCGTCATAACACTTAAGGAATTTTTTATACCATTATATTTAATTTATTTTTTAAATTTTCATTATTTGTTTAATTTTTTGTTTCTAATTTTTGCTTTTTACATAAAATTTTATGGTTTTGCATTATAAATAGTCGTCACTTCGTTAATTCTTTATCCTTTATTCTCTTGACAAATGAATGCATCTTAAATCGTCTGGTTGTTTAAACCATTATTACTTAATTTTCAAATTTATCTAATTTTTTATTTAGTAATATTAAAATTAACAGTGTTGGTTTTGTATTATTTGCTTTATACTTTTTCAAATTACATATTTTCGCTATTAAGTTATTAAGAATATATTTATAAATAAACAGAAACAAAATTTAATTATTATTGCTTTTTCCATAAACAAAATTGTTCAAAGTAATTTTAATACTTAAATGCCTTTTGTTTGTATTTTTCTATATTTGTGTATAAATTAAGTATTTATTTTATTATTTGATAGATTTTGTGCCAATTATCATAAAATATTTTAAGCAATGTTATTAAATTTATTTATCCATTCAGACGAAATGCTCTATTATTTTATTATTATAACAAATGTCATTAACAATTTTTTTTTTAATATTTGTTTTTATTTATATATGATGAAATGTTTTGAAAGAAATAAATTTTAGTTAAGCTTATTTAGTCATGACAAAAAAACAAAATTAAGTTGTTTAATAAGTTGTTAGAAATTTATTTATAGTTAAATGTTTATTTTCTATAATCTTATCTGTATGAAAGAAGCGGTATTTATGATTGGACCAGTTATAATTATGGTTGGATTTATTTCATTTTTATAAGGAAATTAGTTTAAACTAATTTTATTTTACTTCTTTTTTTCTGGTTCAATTCATAATTAGGTATATGCATTTTGATTGCCATTTACATTCAAAAAATTATTTTTTGATAATTTCTTGTAATAATTTATTTTCATTGATTCATTCTTTTTTTTATGCAATATAAACCCACCTTTTTCAGCAAAAGAACATCCACATCTCTCTTCCATCACTTTTTCAGCGTAAAACCCTATTGTTTTCAATTTTATTGAAAATATTAATACAAGATTTGGGTTTATTAAATTTTTGACTTTACATTTTTATTGTCTTTCTTTATGTGCAATCATTAATTTTGTTTTTTTATAATAAAAATAATTTAATAGTCTTTTTAATTTGTTTTTCTTTGAGTCATATTTAATGTATCAATAGGAAATTATGTATATTAAATGCTGGGAATGTCACTTGCTTGTTTATAGAATGCACCTTTGTTTACATAGACTATAATAATTTATAGCTGCTTCTGCTTGATTTGCTTCAAACGAGGGCCCACACCATTGGATGAGCCCAAATCAGGGCACACACCAGTGTATGAGCTATTTTATTTTGTGTACGAATTAATATATTTCATTTCTTTATTATTTTATTATATTTAGTTTTTTAGATTATAAATATTTCTGCTAGTTTTAACTCGTGATTTTGGTTATGAATTGTTGATTTAAGCCAGTGTATAAATTTAAAAATTAACTTTTAAATATGAATGTTGGCTACGAAAAAAGAAACGTGAATCAAAAGCCACCCAATTAAATAAAAATATTACCAATAAAGCTATTATTACTAATTCCTTAAATAAGACTTGAGAATTATTTTTATCGAACTGTTAAAAATTATTAAATTAATCAAATATATTACATATTCATAATGATAAAAAATACAACCAAAAACTTCGAAACGCTCAGTTGGGCACCGGCACGTTTGGGCCCCAGCGGGGTTTTGGCTTTAACTTTTTCTTTGTCGACCAAATCAAACATAATTGATATGTTCGAAAACCCTAAGTGTCCTCTATTAGCATACCTAAGTTTCAAAAAAGTTATGACCAAGAAACTTGAAAAAACCAGATTTTCCAACCTTTTTCGTCATAACATTTTTGAAACTTGACGAAATTTTTTGAGACTTAGGTAAGTTAATAGAGGATACTTAGGGTTTTTCGAACATATCAATTATGTTTCATTTGGTCGACAAAGAAAAGTTATAGCCCAAACGTGCCGGCGCCCAACTGAGCGTTCTAAGTTTTTGGTTGTATTTTTTATCATTATGAATTTGTAATAAATATATTTGATTAATTTAATATTTTTAAACAATTCGATAAAATATTCTCAAGTCTTATTTAAGGAATTAGTAATATAGCTTTATTGGTAATATTTTTATTTAATTAAATGGCTTTTGATTCACGTTTCTTTTTTCGTAGCCAACATTCATATTTAAAGTCAATTTTTTAATTTATAAATTGGCTTAATCGTATTTATATAATTTTCATTTTACAACAATTTGTATTTTACATTTATTTTCGTCCAATATATTAATCAATAAACTTTTAATACAGTATGATGCTCTATATTAAATTGTCGTCCTAACTCCGAGCGACGAGATTCAATTTTTATAATTATTGTTTTAAGGATCTTTTAAAGTTTATGTATTCAACTTAATTATTCAAATTATTCTTTGTATATTTTTGGCAGTTTAATTTACTACAGCTATTTTATTCTTTTGACATTCATTTTTTTCTTATTACTCATTATTCATTAATTTAAACAGCAATTTAATATTTTTTATATTTAGATTCAAACAAAAATTTCAAATTATTTATTTTATAATTTAACAGAATTTCTTGAATAAATATTTTTTTATTTTTTACTTTATGAAATTTCTATATTTTTATAAGTTTATTAATCTTTTCTTTAATAAAAACGAGGGTTATATGTCTGATTTTTTCTCAATAAAAATCTTTTATTTTATAAAATTTTTGATTTTATTAAATTTTTAAAGATTGAAATTTTATAATAAAATTTTTTTAATATTTAATATTTTTAGTTGTGATTTATTTATTATTTTTAAAAAAGTTTGTCTTTGGCAAAACTCTTAAATTAAATTGATGATTCTTGAAATTATTCCATGATCTCTCTCGTATCCTACCCATTTCACCGCATAATGGCTGTAAGTGAATTAGTACAATTGGCAGTGATCGTCGGTCGTATTAAAATTTTACATATATGTGCCTTTCGTCAAGATGGTTAAAAAAATTATATTAGCTAATAAAATGTATTTGGATTATATACATTTTATTAAATATTTATCAGCTTAACCAAAATTATTATTAAAATATTTTTATCTCTTTATTATATTTATTCAAGCCATTCAAATATTTAATTTATGTTTTTATTTCTTCCATTTCACCATAAAGCTCATCCTTGAACTGACTAATAATCCACGGGGTCTAAGTACATTTTTATTATTTTAAATTAATTTAATGAGCGGCCGTTCATAGGAGTCAGATTTTAAAGGCAGATTAATATTATTATTTTTATATGTTCCACAGCTTTTCCAATTGAAACTCATCTACCTTTCATTTTCGTTACATACGAAATTTTTTTGCTTTGCCTTTTATATTCAATTCGTAAAATGTGTGCCTTATGTTCCATATGACGAAAAATTTCGAAATTTTTGGGAAAAATCGCCAAAAATAGCTTGAAATTTAAAAAAATGTAGGAAAAGGTGCTAAAAAGATTTCGAAATTTTTGTAAAAAAAAATGATTTACTTTACATATTTTTGGCAGCCTACATTTAAATTAACAATGCTTTATAGAATGTCACGCTTATATTTTTGCATAAAGAATTATTTGTGAATCACATAGATTATAATATTTTTAATAATTTTTATTTTCATATTCTATTAATTTTTGTAATGTATTTTTCTAAAATTCATTATTTTAAAATTTTTATTCATTTTAACTGAAATATTTAATTTAGTCCTATTGTTTCGGTCAAGCTTTCTTCTACATCAGTCCAGTTATTTTTTATTATTTTCGGTTCGATTCAAAAGTAATTTAATTATGACGAATAGAATTAAAAATTATTTTTTTAAATTCTTTTTTGAAAAAAAAGAATAAATTTAATTAAAGAGTTTTTTTGTTTTTTCAATTTTCTTTTCATTTTTTAATTTTCAATTTTCTTTTCATTTTTTAAGTTACATAGAATGTAGGTAGTTTTCCTGATTTTGTTTAAGTGATAAGGTGCTCCGAAAAGGTATAAAGAAGGGCGCGATTGAAGGCATTTTTTGCTTCCACAGTAAGGGATTAATGTCATTATTAGTAGGTATAAGATAAAACTTTTTGTGAAATGTATTTTTTATGGGGGATGAATTATTTTAAGAAATATGGTATTTGGCTTTGAATCAAAATCTGTATCAATTTTGTTAGGTAAAATTTACGCTTTTTATTAATGTATGAAAAATAAATATTTTATTTGAATTGGAATTGTGATAAATATATAACCATATGAACAATTAAAATTTTGTTAATTTTAATCATGAAAAGCGAGTAAGTATATGAAAAATCTTATTGTATGCAGAGAATATCTACTAATTTAGTTTCTTTAATTAAGAAAAAATATTATTTACTTAAGAAATTTTAATTATTCTTGGACAAATATCTTTCATATAGTCCAGGGCCAAAACTGGACGAAATATATATAAATTGACGTCTCTCAGTCTGTAATTGAATAATACGAAAAAAATTGTTGACAACCAATCCCTCAAGAGTTACAAACCCGGGACTGAAATGGCGAAATGCCTTTGGGACTGAACCGTCCACTGACTGAAACGCATGGAATTGTGACAAAACTAATATCAATCGATTCCTCTAGGCTTCTAAATTATAAATCCGAAATAATTTTGGACAAAATGAAAATAACATAAGTTATGGGTCCTCAAAAACCTCTGAAAATAGATTTGATAAAAAATGAGATTCTCTTGACTTATACGGTGTTTTTTCTCGTGAATGAATTCAAACAAATATGGTACTAATCGATAGTTCTCGATGAGACAGATCAATCTGGGTGGGGGAAGTTGATCCGACAAATATAAACCGCTTTTTGAACCGGTTCAAAACTCGAAAAATTGAGAGAATTGGCGCTATAATTTTTTATACAATCAATCCTGACAAATTTGGTATCATTCGAAAGCTCATGACGTGCTTAGTCTAAAATTAAGGGAATGAAGTCGAGCCGATGCCATCAGAGCAATTGGACAACTGAGTCCCAGTGAAAAGTGACAGTTCAGTACTACCAAAGAAATAAATGATGAAAATAATTTGACAAGCTAATTTTCGCAAAAGGGAGCATGCGAAGACAGAGCAAAGACTGTTTTTATAGTGTCATTTTTCTAGGTTTTGGTGACCCATAAATTCTGTTATTTCCATTTTTGTCCAAAAATTCTTTCGGATTCGTAATTTAGAAGCCTTTGAGGAATCGATTGATATCATTTGTCGCAATTCCATGCGTATTGATTAGTGGACGGTTCAGTAATTATCAGAAATGAACTGAGAAGTTAATAAATTGTTTTAACTTATTTCCTTTTTCTTGTTTGACACTACTTACAAAAATTGATTTTAATTTTTTTCATTTTTAATAAAAACCAAATGAAACAGAAATCAAACTTTTAATTTTTTTGAATTTAATGTTATTTACATGTTATCTTTTACAAATTCGTATACTTAAATTTATATGTTATTAATTGGGTTATTTTGGTTAATTTATTAGTTTTTTTTGGCTTTTGTCTTTCTTTACGACTTTACTTTGCTTTTTGATTTATTTTTATTCTTTTATTTTATCAAGAAGTGTTTTTTAAAATTATCCAACTTTTGAGGTGTATAATTTTTATAAATAATATTTTCTTTTAGCAATTGCATTTTTTATTTGTTTATTTTTAAGTATATTTTTTATTATTTAATAAATGCTTTTCATTTCAAACCATAAGATTTATTTAAATAATTTTCTTCAATTTACCATTATGTCTTTTGGTCGGAAAAAATATCTTTTAATGAAAATAAATCGGTTCATGCGATTCGGTCGCCGGTACAAGGGTGGAGGAATTTTTGGACCGATTATATTTATCTTTTTTGTCGCATCTAAACTTTAACCATGAACAAATTTATTTATTTTTACTATGTTTTCTTTTTTTTTAAAATTTTAATCTTCGTATTTTTTTTATTAAAACAAAACAAATTAATGATTCGTTTAATTTTAATTTTAGTTTTTTTTAAATTTAATAAATTGCTCCTTTGTAAAGAGTTTCATTTAGTTTTGTTAATTTTATATTTTGCAATGAATTTTCTTTTTATTATATTTGTTTTTTCATTATATGTCTAATGATTTTGAAAATAAAATAAATTTTGTTATTTTTTTCAAACAATAATTTATAATATTTTAGTGATGATTTGATTTCCGAAGTTGCACAGATAGGGGTTGGAATTGTCGCTTATATGGTTATTTTTGAAATTCAGATTTATTTATAACTGAAGGTATTTGTTTAATTTTCTTAATTAGTTTTTAAACAGAAAAGCATATTTAATAATTTTTTAAAAATTTCAAATTTTTTGTTAAATGCAATAATTACAACTTATATGTATATAATTTTATTAGATTAACTTTTTGATGGTTTCAACAACTCGTTTAGGTCATAAAAAATGCAAATAAAAAAGATTTTAGATTAACATTTTTCTAATAATTTATTACAATTATTACTAAATATTCTTGGACTAATTTTGTATTCTTTTACGCAATTATTTTCATGTCCATTTGTAAAACATTTACCGCAATTCGGCTATAAATGATATTAATTTCATTTCACTTTATTTTTATAAAACTTTAATTTATTATTATTATTATAAGTAGATGAGTATATATTGTATGTTATTTGCGAAATTAATTTAAATAAAAACCTAACAATAAATTATAAAATATCTGTCATTTATCATTTATTTTATTTTTCAAATTTTATAAATTTAGTATTCTTTTTAAACTTACTATAAATTTTTTTTTAACTAAATAATATCAAAATTTATTGTAATTTATTGTAATGATCGGCACAAAGCAAATGTATTTTAATCATAGTTATTACAATTAATTAAAACTCGTTCAGAATTTTTTCAATGTTTTTTTAATGTAAATTTAAGATAAAAATTTAAAATTTAAACAGTATACGTTTTCATATTAATCTAATATATCATTATATATTCACGTACTTTTGGCCATAAATCTCTAATTTATACAATTTTGGTTTTTTTGTTTAACTAATGTATAATTAAATAAATTAGAAATTATATTATGTTTTTAATTATTTTAAATCGTTTGCTGATTCGTCGGAAATGACAAAGCCTTTACATAATTTACCGATTCTAGCCTAAACAGGCATTATACTGTGTACGAATATTGCGACTTAAACGATGCAGTCGTGTGTCTTAACAGACGCTTAATTTATTACATTTTTCAATGGCAAAATGCCGGGCCATTATTTTTTTTTAAAAATCAATTTTTTATTTTTAAAATTATTAAAAATTAACAGGGTATTTTTTTATTTTTTTGTTTTTCCAAATTATTTTTTCGGCCATTAACTTATTAAGAATATTTTTTTTTTTAAAATTTTAATTAAATTTTAATTAAAAATTTTTAAAATTTTTGTGACAATTGTGGCCTTGCCGGGCAGGAAAAATTTTAAGGAAATGAAAAAGGGTATTTAAAATTTTGTTTTCCATAAATTTAAAGTTAATTTAATTCCTTAAATTTTTGGTTTGTTTTTTTATTTTTGGTATAATTAATTTAATTTTTTAGAAATTTTGTTAATTTTATTAAAATAATTTTTTTTAATTTATTTATCCATTAAATTTATTTTTTTTTGTTTTTTAAATTTTTTAATATTTTATTTTTTCCTTTTCACCAAATTAATTTTTTATTTTCAATTTCAAATTTAAATTGTTTTTTTATTAATTTAAATAAATCATCTTTGTTCCCCAAAATACTTTTTTTTTAAAAAAATGGCCTTTAAATTTAAATTTTTTTTTTTGTCTTTTTTTAATTTTCCTGGTAATTTATTTATAGTTTTTAGTTGTTTCGTTTAAAATTTTTATTTATATTTTTAAGGAAATTTCCAATCGGTGATCTTGCAAAAAACTTTTTAATTTAACCCTAAAAAATCTAAAAAATTTAAAGCTTAAAAAATTTTTTTTTTTAAAATTTTTAACGCCAAATTTTAATTTTTAACATTTGGGAAAAGTTTGGGTTTTTCCCTACCTTACCAAATTTTCCCGGAAAAAAAATTTATTTTTTTTTAAATTAAAATTTAAATTTTGTAATATTTATAAAACCCTAATAAAATTAACAAAGGGCCTAATCCAAAAGTAAGTTCCCCAATCATTTAAAACCACTTTATTCTGTGAATTTGATTTAAACAAAGGGAAAATTTCGGTTTTTGGGGTCCCAAAAAATTTCGGAAAAAAAATTATTTGAAAAACCCAGGCCAAAATTTGAAAAGATTCTTTTTTTCCCCCACCATTTTCCAAGGGTTGGTCCCTAAATAAAATAATTTGATTTTTCATTTTTTAATATAATTTTTAGGTGTAAAAAAAATTTTTTTATTTTTTTTTCCCTTATATAATTTTTTTTTATTTAATGAATAAATTTTTAATATTACAGTTAAATTTTATTTTTTTTTAATATATTTATTAGGTGTAAAAAAAAAACCTTTTTTTTTTTTTTTTTCTTTTTTTTGTGTACATAAAAACGCTGCGCCAGGAATCTATATAAAAAGTGACTTTTTCTGTTTTTTTTTGTTTTTTTTTTTTGATTTTTTCAAATTTGAATTTTGGAAATACATTAAATATTTTTGAAAAGTCTCTTTTCCGAAATTTTTTTTTAATTTTTTAAAAATTAATTTATTTTAACCAATTTTTTTTTTGGATATTTTAATTTTGTTAAAGAATTTAAATAAAAAGAATTTTTTTTAAAAAATTATTTTTTAATTTAAAATTTTTTTCCTTTTTAGAAACTTTAATTTTGATTGAATTTTTTGAATTAAAATTAAAAATGTTTTAATTTTAAATTTATTTTTAAAGGAAAGATTTAAATTTAAATAATTTTTTTTTATTTTTATTTTATTTTTAATTTTATTGTTTGTTTTGTTCTTTAGGTTTTTTTATATGAAAAATGACATTTTTTTTTTTATTTTAAAACAAATTAATTGTTATTATTATAACAAATAATTTTTTTTTTGATATTTTAATTTGTAACGAATTTAAATAAAAAGAATTCTTTTCTCATACAAAAACATTATAATTTCTAATCAAAAGTTTTTTTTTTGGTCTTTAGAAATTCTGGATTATTTTGATTGAATTTTTGTAATTAAATTGAAAAATGTTTTAAGCTCATTTTGCATAATCCTTATTTTTAGGTAAAGATTTAACAAATCAATTTTTTTGGTTTGTTTTTTATCATTGAATTTCTGATTTGTCGCAACTTGCAAGCTCGTATATTTTTTATATCCATTTTGGCTTTGCAATTGCAGCATCAATCTTTCTTATTACTTTTTAATTATCTCACATGTTTTCAATTATTTTTTATGACCTATTTTACAACAATTATTTTTAGAAAATAATTTAATGCAAAAGTCATTTTAATTTAAGAATTTTTTCAATTCAACATCTTAAAATTCCAGCGATTCCATTAATGGGTTTTTCTCGAGGAGTGGGTGTTTTTCCAATTGTAACTTGGTTACGAAAAATTGTGATTATTTACAAGCTTCTCGTTTGGTTCCAGTCACGTATCAAAGATAAATAAATTTTTTTATTTTTGAGAATTAAAAATTTTTATATGTTTATTTAGTAATGACCAAAAAGCATACTTAAAATATGTTATTTATTTATTTCTGACTCCGCAAACGATTTTCACGAATCGTCATAACACTTAAGGAATTTTTTATACCATTATATTTAATTTATTTTTTTAAATTTTCATTATTTGTTTAATTTTTGTTTCTAATTTTTGCTTTTTACATAAATTTATGTGTTTTGCATTAATTAAGAATATATTTATAAATAAACAGAATTAAAATTTAATTATTATGAATTAAAGAATTTCTTGAATTTTGTGTCACAATCAGTCGGCGGCATAAGCGCGGGCGAGGAAAAAGGGGAGTTTTGAAAGGAATTGTGAGAAAAGGTATGCAACTTTCCATAAATCTCTTGCTTTTTTCTATAAACAAAATTGTTCAAAATAACTTTAATACTTAAATGCGTTTTGTTTGTATTTTTCAATATTTGTGTAGAAATTAAGTATTTATTTTATTATTTTGATAGATTTTGTGCCAATTATCATAAATATTTTAAGCAATGTTATAAATTTATTTATCCATTCAGACGAAATGCTCTATTATTTTATTATTATAACAAATGTCATTAACAATTTTTTTTTAATATTTGTTTTTATTTATATATGATGAAATGTTTTGAAAGAAATAAATTTTAGTTAGCTTATTTAGTCATGACAAAAAAACAAAATTAAGTTGTTTAATAAGTTGTTAGAAATTTATTTATAGTAAATGTTTATTTTCTATAAGCCTATCTGTATGAAAGAAGCGGTATTTATGATTGGACCAGTTATAATTATGGTTGGATTTATTTCATTTTTATAAGGAAATTAGTTTAAACTAATTTTATTTTACTTCTTTTTTTCTGGTTCAATTCATAATAGGTATATGCATTTTGATTGCCATTTACATTCAAAAAATTATTTTTTGATAATTTCTTGTAGTAATTTATTTTCATTGATTCATTCTTTTTTTTTATGCAATATAAACCCACCACTTTTTCAGCAAAAGAACATCCACATCTCTCATCCATCACTTTTTCAGCGTTAAACCCTATTGTTTTCAATAGAAAATATTAATGCAAGGTTTGGTTTTATTAAATTTTTGACTTTACATTTTTAATTGTCTTTCTTTATGTGCAATCATTAATTTTGTTTTTTATAATAAAATAATTTAATAGTCTTTTTAATTTGTTTTTCTACGAGTCATATTTAATATATCATTAGGAAATTATGTGTATTAAATGCTGGGAATGTCACTTGCTTGTTTATAGAATGTACTTTTGTTTACATAAACTAAAATAATTTATAGCTGCTTCTGCTTGATTTGCTTCAACGAGGGCCCACTATTTTTACTTTTTTTAAATAATATTTTTCAACAAATTTTTTTTTATGGCAAGAATTTATTAAAATATTTTAAAATTTTAATTAATTAATCACTTTACTCCGAAAATTAGGCTTTTAATAAATTTAAATTATTATTTTTTGCTATTTCTTCCATTGATTATTGATTAGTACTTTTTTAATACAAGTTTCATAAAATACCATTTAAATTTAATAAACTTTTATGGTGTTATGTTGTTGCATGGCCGATCTCATCTGAATATATTTTAATATTATTTAAAATTGGGTGTTTAAATAATATAGAACATAATAAAATTCAATTAAAGCATATTTTAAATAGAAAATGATATATTTTTATTCAATTTTTTTGATTTATTAAAACATTCATAATTTTTAATTAATCCTATTTATGTATAATTTATTTACTTTAACTTTTTACTTTTTTCTCTGATGAGTTAATAGCATTTTATATCCTGGTAAAATTAAATTTTTATATTTTTAAATTATTGTTATATTATCTAATTTATTAGATACTTAATTTAATTTATAAAGTAAAAAAAAACATTATTTTCAAATATTTAAAAGTATATTTAAAAGTTTTATTATTATTCTTGTGTCCAATAAAACTAGCCGTCATGAATCGTCGAAATGCACCCTGATTTAATATAAAATTAGTTTGTTTTTTAATTTTTTTTTGTGTAGGGAGCCCAGCAACAAGGATAATAATTTTGTCCAATTTGTCATGCTTTATTCAATTAAATATTAGGTTCATTTTTGATTAATGTCATTATTGGTGTAGATTGTTTATTTTTAAATTTCTTTATTTATATCTTTCACAGTATTTTATAATAAATTATGCAATTTGCGCTATTTTTGTATTGAAAAAAGATTTATTTTTTGGATAAACAAAACATTTGATATTTAATGATTTAATAATATTTACTTGGTATTTTAAGAATTATTAGTAAAAAAAATGCTTTAAATCATATTTCTTTTTCTCGTAGCGATCTTCTAATTTTTCGTACTCCGTTAATATTATGTCTACATATTTTAGAAATTATTTTTCATTTTTTTGTAATTTTGATAGAAAAATTAAATTTAATTATAATTCTTTTGCTAGTACTTTTTTTATGTTTTTGCTTTAATTGCGACAAATTAGTTTTCTCTTTCCTTTGTTGAAAATTAATTATTATCCTTTGTCTCTTAATTTTTCCAATTTAAGCCAAAATTTATATCTATTAACACATTCGTTTCTTTATTAAATAATTTTCTAAATAAATATTATTTTTATTTACTTCTTATTTATTTGTGTGATTTTAGTATTTTTCTAAATTTTAGACTAAACACTTTTATTATAAAAATTCCGTCCCGTTTTGATTCATTATTGGAATCAAATATCCAAGGTTAACTCTTTGTTCATCTTAACTTATTGTTTTGATCATTATTTTATAATTATTTTTATGATCAAAAGAGCCAAAGAATTATTTATTTTTATAATAAAATTTAGATTTTTTCTAATTTTTGTATATTTTTTAATTTTTCCTAAATTTCGTGCTAGTCGAGCGTTGTAGAGGTGAAGATATTGAGTGCAGTCGTTTAGTAAGCCCAACTTAATGACTGCCCTTCAAAAAACATTTGTTCGGTTTAGCCAGAGAAAATGACAGAATTTGGTTCAAAATTTTATGTTTAAATAATAATTTATGTTTGGTTGGTTTAAATGTAAGTAAATTACGTTCCAATAATTAAATGTCAAGTAATTCTTTTAAATTTATTCAAAATAATAAAATAATAATAAGAACATGCTTTTTTATGTGCTTGTTTATTAATCGTGTCTCGTGATACCAGTCAACCATACTTCCTGCAAGATTGAATGCTTTTCCTATTTCAGTTTATGTTTTGTTTTTTAAAGTATTCATTTTCGATTAATTTCCATGCGCTAAATCCTTTATATTTTTAATTTTTTCATTTAATGGGCATTTTCCATAAATCAATTAAATATATCAATCATTTTATATTTTGTTATCTTTAAATAAAAATTTTATTTAATGAACCATAATCTCGTAAATATAATATATTAATAGCTTGAAATGTCAATGGTATTAATGTTTAAGACCGGTTTTAAATCATATTACTAATTCAGTAATCATAATCATCCTGATAAACAAAATATCATCAATTTATGCGTAAATGTTAACTAAAAATAATATATTTTCTTCTGTATTATTTAATATTATAAATTTCACGTCATTTTAACTCACTCACATTATTTTTGAATCATCTGCACGTATTCATTGAGCGTAGTTGATTTAATTTTCGGTTTTATCGTTAAAAAGTAGTGCTTTATGTACTGTACTCACTTTTTGTCCTGTTGGTATGCATGTATGTTCGTTTACTTACTGTGCTGCTTATTTCAGACTGTTTTCGAACATGCACTTGCCGTTCGCGCCCAACTGGGCTCTTCCTCGGCGGCGCGTGCAGATTTTCAAAACTCTCGTTTTTTAATTTTTATTTGATTTATATTTGCTTTAATGTATACAAAGAATAAAAGTAATTATTCTACAAAATAATTATTTTAATAGAGGTATTGTACTTAATTTAATTTTAGTTTTTAAGTTTTGAATCTTTTTATATATAAATTTTGTTATTTTTGATGCAATTTTAATTTTGTTTTGTTTTTAATTATTATTAAATTTAATTCATACACTTCGTTAAATCCGTGTTTATGAATGTTAGGCTTATTAAAAAGTATTAAATTTTATATAAATTAATAAAACATTATGTGTCGTTTCAATTTATGTTTTGTTTTGTTAAATAAATTATTTTAGATTGGTTTCTAATGCGCTAAATCCTTTATTTTTTTATTTAATGGGCATTTTCTATAAATCATATTTGGACGTTTACTTTGACTCACTTTTTACATTTTACCAAAAATGACTAAATTTTTAGCTTATATTAGGCTCTACTTTTTAACATAAGATTTTTGTCATTTAACTTTTATATTACAACATTGTTGAATTTATTAAATCGTATTTATTATTTTTAAATATTTTTATAAATAATTACTTCACAAATTACATGTAATATTGATAAAATTTATGATCAGACAAAAAATATTTGCTTGGATTAATATTTCCTTTCAAATCATTCACTTTACATATCAATTAAATCAACTTTTTTAACCATGATTGGTACGTCGCATAGAATCCGTGGGAAAAGAGCGGGTTTTAATTTTGCTTATTTGATTATAGGAATAAGTTTTCATTTTTTGTTTATTTTTTGCTTTTTTGATTTCATTATTTTGGTGCTGGAAGGTTAAAATTTGGAATTTATTATTATTATTATTTCTTGAACAATACATAACAAGACTCCTTTGTTCTTTCCATGAGATTTTAGCTGTACTTTAATAAACGATTGATTTAAATTTTTATACTTAGAAGTGGTCATACTTTATTTTTATTTTTATTTTAATTAGGTATTTATGTCACTATATTACATTTATCTTTATTTTTATATTTTTTCATTGAATAAGAAATCAAAATAATATGATGTTAATATTAGATATAACATTTAAATGCAATCGTTTTCAAGCTTTTTATTTGTTTTCGATGATATAAATTTTATTTTTTTAAATCTTATTAAATTAAGTTAAAAACCTACTGTCAGAATTTTTGGATGCATTTTTATAAAAATTTATTTTTTTATTTAATTATCTTTTTTATATTATCATGTCGATTTTTGTTGTAATGTTCCTAGAATCTTGTAACATTTTCAAATTACATTTTTCTTAATTACTTTTTTTTTGTTTAATTTGATTAGTTATATGTACCTTTTTAATTATCCATAAAAATAAAACATAATCAATTTCGGATCTTGTTCTTTAGAAAGACGAAACAATTTTCATTTTTATTATCCTAGTATTCACAGCACTTACCATTCTTAAATACATTTAGTTTTTAATCGGTTGTATAAGATAAATTGTAAATTATTTTCTTCAATGTCTTTGCCAAACTCAATTCATACAGGCTCATTAAAATATAATGAATATGTTTTCTTTATATGCATATTATTTTCAAAAATTTTTTAAAGTTTTATAAGAAAAAATATATAAAGTATTATTCACTAATTTAACTATTTCGCGAGATGGTTGAATTTTATATTCCGGTAAAATATGTACTTATATGTTTTTAGTTTTGTTTATTTTAATATATTTTATTTTTTTCAAAGTATAAGACTAATTTAGTCAAGTAAACAAATATATCTAGATTTAAGTTGAATATAAAAAAATACGAAATCCAATGCTTTCTCTAAAAAATTTTAATGATTACGATAATTCTTAGATAAATTTTTTAGTTTAAAAGATGATTTTGTTTAAATTACCTATTTTATAAGCAAAATAATTTTTCTGTCAATTTTGTCAATATGTATGCGATTCATTAATTGATTGGTAAGATAATTAAAAATTAAGTTTTTGTTCTGTCAAACAAAATATTCGTTAAAGAATTAGTTCATTCAAATTTTTATTGGAAATTTGATTTCTAATTTTTTTGAATCTTTGGGGAAGGGGTTTAATAAAATCAATTAAATTTGCTGTTAATATATAACTTTATCTTTTATTTTCATAAGTAATATTATTTAAAAAAAATTTTGTGTTAATTAATTATAATATTTTTGTTCTTTTCGCTATTGTTGTTAACTTAGAAAGCCAGTTTCATTCTTTAATTTGCTGTTTCATTTTTTCCACGATTAAAGTATATTTGTTGGTTTTTAAAATCTATTTTCCTTATTTTATTTTGGACTAATTAATTTTTATTTATATTCATCCATTTCATAATTTGCATCAAAAATCACCAAATCAGCTTCTCAAAAAAATCATCATTGACTGCTGTAAATCATCAAAATTTTCATCAACTTTATTTCTTATGAAATATAGTCTTATCGCCAGATAAGTTTTTTAAGAAGGTAAAAGCTCTGTAGAGAATCCAAAGAATAATCACTTCAAACAAAGGCTAAATAATCATTTTTTATGAAATTTAAAAATTTACTGAATTTCTTAGTATTTTTTACACTTTATCTACTTTTTAATTGAAATGTTGTTTGTCTTATATTTCATTTTGGTTTCATTATATTTTTTTAATGCGCTCAAGCGTAACCACATATCAGAGCTTCCTTGTCAAGTCGTTTCTTAGCTTCATTTTCAGGATTTTTTTTTATTGTATGGTTTTAATCTTTTTTCATATCTACATTCTCAAATTAAAATTAAAATAACAAATTTTAAATTATTAATTTTTTTAATGTTAAGCTGCAGCTCGGTCATTAAATAGTGCTGAGAAGGAAATTATAAATGAAGATATACTTTCAAAAACATAACTATAATTTTATTGTTTGTTTAATTACATTAAATAAATATATTTAAGAGAATAATATTTTCCTTGTTTTTTGTTCTATTATGAACATTTCTTATATATATGAAAGACACTTTGAGAAAATACTCATTAATTTATTTTTATATCATAGTTGTTGTTATGGTGAATACACAAAATTCAAAATGATTTTTTATAATTCCTTGGTGGTGACTGGGCGATCCAAAGACCGCTTGTAGTGCTCTTGGATAAAAATTAGAATTCTTATTTTTCTTTAAAAAGACTTTGTTTAATATTTTACTTGTTCTTTTTTTATACATATTGCATTTTAAATAAATATCTTATAATAATATTAAATTTAAAAATCATAATCGATTTTTTTTTAATTTTAATATTTTATTAGTTATTAAATATTTAATTTTTATTTTTAATTAAAAAATTCTTAAAAAATGAAAGAAAATTTGAGTAAATATTTATAGTTTTAATTGCCAAAATTCATCTTAAATCTTTTCTAAATATATTAATAAAGTCTTTATCTAGTTTAATGTTTTTTAATTATTTTGACATTGTGGCATTAATGCAGGATTAGTTCTTTAGGCAGTCCAGTTTTATTTAAAGAGATTTTTCTTTTTTATCACTTTCAAAAGTTTTTTTAGAATTTTTGACATAGAAACTTATCAAAAATGCAAATTCTGACTTTGAATTAAAAAAATAGGGTTAAACACAACCAAGCGGTTTGGCGTTATATTTTTATTTGGATAAATATTTAAAACAGTTTTTAAATAAGTAATAAAACATTGGTCTAGTGGAGCAAACTTGATCCTGCATCCGTTTAGCAAATATTGTTTTAATTAATTTGAAAATAAATGTTATTTAAATTTTTTAGTCTATGATATACGTAGTGAGACAAAGTTTAAAAGCTTTGAATTTTCTTATTTATTTTTTGAGTAAATGAAACCATGGTTTGTAGTGAAATTCAAATTAAATTGATTACAATGATTTTTCAATTTGTTTTTTTCATTTATCTTGGATTAATTTCTATAATGTTTTCAGTTTATCTTTTTTATTTTACCTTTAAATTTATTAATTTAAGCTTTTTGAATTCATTATAATCGATATATGTATTATTATGCCATGCTAAATTTGGCAAGTTATCTATCACAATTTACATATTTTTGTAAAGTATTTACGCACATAAATTTTATGTTCTTCAATGTTTAACGAATTACATGGAATTCCAAGAAAAAATTAATTTATATTCATTTAAATTATGAATTTTCTTAAAATTGATTTCCGAGAAGTGCGTTGCAGCGACCCGATTGGAAATTTCATAATAAATATATTTCACAAAATTTTAAAATTTTATATTTTTTAGTTCTATTTATAATATTTCTCTCATGAACTCTCGTTGGGTTTTTTTGACTCTTCAACTTATATTTACTCATATAATTTTGGTGGCGTATTTTAAGAAATGTTTTTCTTCAGCTTTAATTTAATTCTTTTTTTATCGTTTAAATTCTTGTCCAGGCTGGCAGTTATCACTGTGTCTGCAATGCAAAGTTAGAAATATTATTGTTTTTTTTAATTTAAAATCCCTTATTTTTTGTATTTTTGGATTTTGTCAGTTGATTTCTATTTTTATAAATTTTTTTAAATTTATGAGAAATAGAGTTCATAATAATATGGACAGAACAAATGTTCATCAGGCACCGCATTTAATCTGCAGTATTTATTTTGCCATTCTGAAAATATGATTTTTAAAAATCATTGAGACTTTTTTTCATTTTGTCTGAAAGCTTTTATACCCATCCGAACTATATTGAGTAATTTTTAATGTGTCATTTAATATCGGTAAGGCTTAATTTATTTATAGTGGTGCAAAATTTACAATTTATATTTTACTCTATTTTTATTTACCTTTGAATTTGCATTGATTTGTAAAAAACTATTTAATTTAATTTATCAAATGATTTTTTGTACTTTTTATTTTTTCATACAATTATTACTGCTTTGTTTTTTATATCAGTTTATTTAAAAGCAAAATGTTAATTTATCCTTGTTTTTTTAATTATATTTTACATGTGCCTCATTCATACAATCCGACTTAAGGTCGGCCTAATGATTTGGCTGTATTTTCATGTTTCATGTTTGATGCGAAATAGCGAAATATCTAATTATCATTCCTTCATTCCGTTAACAAAGTTTTTTTAAGTAATAGTATTAATTGTTATTTATCTAGGTATTAACTTTTTTTGCTTTTATATGCCTTAGATTTGAAACTTTGAATGAATTTATTTAGCTTGTGGATAATTGCATTATAGAAATTTAAAAATAATTAATTCAGTTTAAATTATATTAATCAAATTATCATGTTGTCTGAATTCTGTAAGTTTGGTTTGCGGGCGACTATCTTCAATTATTTTCCATTTTCAAATGTTAATTATTTGTCCATAAAATCTTAAATTTTTCATCATTCAAGATTTTCATATGGAAAATACCGTTCAATTTCAGCAGCAAATAGTTAGCGTAATTACAATATGTCAATCAATATTTTCAAATTTTTATTTATGAAATAATAATTGTTTATTTGACTAATAATTTGATATGAATTGTTTTTCGATACATCATTAATATATGACTTGGTAAAATCGCATAAACATTGTTTTACGGTTTATCTTTTAATTTAAGTAATTTATGACGTCATCTTTCTCACTAAATTTGATTAAAAAATAAGATATGTAGGTTAGTTTGACTAATTTATCTAATATATATATATATATATATTTTTTTTGTTTCGTTTGGCCTTTTTAATTTGTTTCAAACATTTTGCACAAAACATATTTATTCAAATTAACAACTTGTCATTAGAAATCAATTTGAATTAATTAATTTAATTGAAGCTTTTTCTTTTTTTAATTAAATTAGAAATCCTTAAATTAGTCAATCAATTTGGCTAGAAACCTATTTTAAAAAGTAAAAAAGAAGCTGCTTTAATTTAAAAAAAAGAAAAACTTCAATTAAATTGTAGATTAATGCTTTTTCGTTGAACTGCTTCTTTTTGAGCATCAGATAAAACAAAACGATTAATTCTATAAAAATGTTTCAATTCAAATATAAAGTTTTATTGTTATTTTTCTTTATAATTCGACTGTTGAATGCATCATTAATAGAGCAGTTTTATTAAGAAAAACATATTTCAATTTGTCAATTTTTCAATTTAATTTATAATTAATTAATATATTCTTATTATTTATTTTGCCTTTTTATGACTTTCTTTGATTTATGTTTGAGCTGGCAATTAAGTTAAACATTTTTAAAAACCACAAATTTTGTAGTTAAGTATTACTGTAAAGTATTTATAGTTTTGTGCAAATTGTATTATTAGAATTATTAATTTCTTCAAATCATTAATATAAAATCAAAAACTTGATATTTATTTAGTCTCCAAATAAGATTTTATAAAATTTAAAATTTATTTTTGAAATTGCTTTTAATTATTTAACTTATTTAATTAACTTTCTTTAAATGGTTATTTCTCTTATTAATCAATTTCTATTTTTTCAAAAATATTAAAAAAATTTATTATAATTATTGAACAATAAGATTAAAAAGGCATTATATCAATAATTTTAAAACTTGTGGGAAATGGCGCCAATGATTCTGCGCATATTTAGCCGGACTGGACAACATGCTTATCATTAATTAATTTTTTATCCCGCATTTTTACGTGGGTCAGCACCCCTCATCTTTGAGGTAGCGCCACGTGTTTCCCCACTTTATGGCCTAGGTTTGTCAAGGCCTTGCTTAAAAGATTTAAAAAAATTTTTGATTAAATTCTATCGATAAATATATCATAATGGTTTACATTTGACACAGCATTATATTATTATTTTCTCTAATTTTTTATTCTTTACATGTTAAAAAACACATCCATAAAATATTACTTTTTTTTTAAAAAAAAACTCAAGGTTCGTCTAAAATAATAGTGGCAATCATATTATTAATCTGTGTAGACTGATAGATTATACAAAATGTATATGTTTTGTTATTTCTTTCTTTATGTTAAAAAGGCCAAATTGTTATGAGTTTACTCCAATTTTTCATAAATTTCTTTTGAATTTGAAAATTGTTTTTATAAATATTAGTACTTTGTATTAAAATTGTTATTCACGTAGATTTTCTTGATCTGACCTTGGTTTTTTGGCTATTTTTTTTAATAAGGATGGTTAAATTTGTTTTTTTCATATTAAATGATGTCTTCTTTAATTGAATATTTTAATCTATTCTTTCTTTCATTTTTGTTGCAATGAATGTTCTATTTACTTTTTAATATTCTAGTTCAAAGCCACGGGTTTTCTATTCAAGGCTAAAGAGTTTTTTATTTTTTAAGGTTGCACCTAGGATATTCACAATATTTACGAATGTTTAAATTTGTCGTCCAAATTGGGTTTGAAGCGATGTCAATTTGGTAACACGGACAACTGTCTGTTTTTTAAGTCCTTCATGATTCAAAGCCACGGTTTTCTAGTCAAGGATCAAGAGTTTCACATTATTTACATATTTTTCTGGGCGCATTTTGCTAAATTTAATTTATAAAATTTTTGAAGCAAGTTTTTTAATAATTTTCCCATTAACTTTTAGAATTTATTTATAACAAACAGTATATTATTTAAATATTGTCATATTCATAAAAAATATATTTTGTTCTCTATAAATTACTTAACCATTTATTTTTAGTAGCTTTCATTTTTAGCTAATTTTTACAGAGGCATTAAATAAATCGAAAAATTATTGTTTTATTTTTAAATAAAAGTTATTGACATTTCAATTTTACTAAATTCTTTTTATTTTCTTTTGAATTTTCAATTGTATTAAAAAAAAAATCTTTTTATAGTGACCATAAAATTAGTCTTTTAAAGTAAAATGAAAAGAATTATATAAAAATAGCTTAACTAAATCTAAATATCTCTCTATAAGAATATTAATTTTCAAAAAATTAAGAAAAAATTTGACTCCTTATTTTTTTAACTTTATTTACAAAACTCATATTTTTATTATAGTAAAATTTTTGAATTTCTTAAAAAAGCACTATAGTGATTTTAAGGATACCATAAAATAATAATTTTACTCAATATGAGTCAAGTTATGAATTGAGAAATTTTTTCTTTATTTTGAAATATAATATAATAATTTTATTAATTTTTGTTAATATTTAATAAAATAACGGATTCTACCTTTGTTTTATTTTAAATTCTTTTGTAAGGCGCAAGAAATTTTCTTTTTAAACATTTAAACATTTTTTAATTTTACAATGATTTCATTTTAAAACCATGTAATTATGGGATTTCCTACATATATGGTGATAAAATCCAATGTATTTTAATTGATAACTTATTAAATTAATAAATTATTTTTATCAGGTTCCAAATTATAATAAATTAATTTTTCATTTAAATCAGTATAACGAAAAATTGAGTTTTATTTATTCATATGTTCAATTCATTTACATATTTTAAAGATAATAATTTTTATTCACATCTTAGGTGTTTTTGTCTTTGGAAAATTGTTCCAGTTTCATTCTTTAATGTGACATAGGAGAAAAATTGAAAAATTTTTTGAGTTTCAGAAATTGTTTTGATCAATAAACATAAACACTCTTTGTTAAAAGTTTTTTTTGTCGCCGTTATCCTTTGTAATAAGGATATGCATTTTTGAAAAATAACGCCTTCATAAAATTTATTAATATTTTTGATCTTTGTTTTATTTAAAAAATTTTATTTTTAATTTAGTCATTTGTATTTTTAATTTGGCACTAGATTATGCCGTATTTAATTTATAGTTGACTAATTTAGATTCTTTCATGCTACTATCCAGGGTTTCTGACGCATTCCTTCATACCAGCTTTCATATTAAATATTGCTTTCAAAAACTTAATTATGCATAAATTAAAAAGTTAATATTATTAATTGATCTTTAGAAAGAATTAAAAATGTTGAATAACTTTTCAAATTATTTTTTTATCATTTAATTATCTCTTTAATTCTATAATTTTTTATAGAAGATTTATGAAGAAACTTTATTAAATAATTTTAAATATTTGATTGTCTTTACTTCAATAAATTTTAAAAAATTTCTTATTTGCAACTACTTATTAGAATTATGTTTTTTGAGCAACAAAAAGTTTTCCCAAACAACAGTTAGGTAAGAAAATATAAAGTTCTGTTTATACATTAATGAATATTTAAGGGATTTAAATAATTTTTCACTAGTAAGTGCATGAAGTAATTATCATTAGGGATTCTTTTTTAGGGCAAAAAATCGATAAATATGCACCTAAAAAAGCTGAAAAAAACCGAAAAATAGGCATTAAATAGGCACTAAAATAGGCAAATAAAATTTACCATTAACGCTTTTTAGGTAGCAAAACACATAAAAACACAAAAACTTCAATTGTACAAAATTTTTTCGAATAAAAACCAATTTTTAAACGAAAATTTTTATTAAGAAAAATATTTTAATTTTGGGGATCAATTTTTGGGAAAATCTTTAAATTCCTAGAGGTGTATTTTCTGAATTTTTTCGGGCCATTTCTTAGGGGTGTGTTTTTCGTTTTATTGCATTTTTGTTAAAGATTTTTTCAGTTAGAAATTATATGGACTAAAAAAGGACAAATATGGCATAAAATATGGACTAAAAAAGCTCGAAATATACTAAGAAGCTCAAAAATGGCCAAATATGGATCACAATTTTGACTAAAAACTACCAAAATATATCTTTTAAACCATAAAAAATTCCGAAAAATGTATTATATCAATATTTGCTAAAACAGACTTAAAAATACGCTAAAAATGGATTTAAATCTAAAAATGTCAATCTTTATTAAATTCTAGCTTCACAATTGCAAATCAAATACATCTCAAAATTTTTGTAATAATATCATTCTGTTTTCTGCGAAAATTGTAAATAATTGAATTTGTGATATTTGAAGCGGTAGATAATATTTTGAAAAAATTTTATAATTTCTAAATATATATTGTATTTGCTTCGAAAAACTATTTCATTTTCATGATCATCAAACCATAAAAGTGGAAGATTTTAAGAAAAATTTCCATTAAAATTTATTTATTTTTTAACTGATCGAATAGAAAATTTCAGAGATGTAATTTCAGTTTTAGTATTCCATCTTTTCTTGTTCAATTCTTTAAAATGTTTTTATACTATTTATAAATCATTTTAAGTTGTTTAACCGAGAAAATATTTTTGGTTTCTTCCAAAATTTATAAACCAATAGAATTTATTTTGTTAAAGACATTTTTTTTATTATTATATATACATTTTCTTTAAATAATTGGATTTGAAAAACACCGAAATCACTTTATTACAAATTTTAAAAAATTTCTTTAGGCCAACCCACTTTAAAAAAAATTCTTTTTATTTTTTTAAATTCATGTAAAAAATTTTTTTGAAGTAAAAAACAAATTTCAGATTTAATATTCAATCTTTCATTTTTACATTCTTTTGCTGGTTCCAGGTGCCTAAATAACGTTAAATTTTGTATATTTAAAGTTGTTTCTTTTATGATTAGTAACTTACTTTATTTGACTTTTTTCGAATTATTTATTTCCGTTTCTTATTTATTTTTGAATTTAATAATTAATTTAAAAATCGGAACCTTCGATCTTTTTTATTATTTCATATTTATGTTCGAAACCATGTGCAAGTAAAAAGATTAAGCATTCAATTTAAATTAACTATTAGATATTTTATAAAATATAGAAATTTTAGAAGTTTGATGTAATTGTTTAATTTACAATATAAAAATAATCGCGGGATTAAACTCCAAACAATGCTTTGTGCTTTACCTGAGCAATTTTTTGTGGAAGAATTCGTCGTTTCTGGTATTGCGTCGGCATCGACAAAAAATGGCGCTCATATGAGGTTCTTGAATAAAAAAAATCGGCTTAATCTTTAACTTTGAATTTTTATTTATTATAAATTTTAAAATGAAATTTGGTATTTAAATTTCGAATTAATAAAAAAATACTTTTTAATATTAATTTTCATAAAGAATTTATTAACGATGATTACTTTTAATGAATTTTCAAATTAAATCTTGTTTTATAATCACTCATGATTCTTTAAGATAAAAAAATCAATTAATGATGAAACGTTACATTTCTTTGATGATTTCTTTTATATAATAATATACATTTTTTGTTAGTTATCCTGAATTAATTTTAAGATATTTGGCTTAGCAAGAATAGAAACGATACTGAGTTGAGTACAGATAATCACTTTCCAAAAAATTTGTATTTCCATTTTAAGTTTAATAATCTTATTAATATTATCTTTCTTTTACTATTTTAAAATATTCTTTCCAGTTTTATAAGTTTATCTCTTTTAATTAGGAATAATATTCATTTGTCTTCACTTTAAAATAAGAAATGCATTAATTTTTTTAATGAGTTTTTTTGAAATTTGTCAAACTAATAGCGCAATTCAAAGGCTATGGTATGATAACAAGATTGTGCAATTTGGTTGTGTCTGAGAAAAGTTATAGTTGATTTGGTCAAGCCTATTTCGGGTTTTTGTGCCTAATGTGCCTAATTTAGGGTTTTTGAAAAAATCCTTAACTAAAATGCAATAAAAAACGAAAAATACACCCCTAAGAAATGTCCCAAAAAATTTGCAGAAAATACCCCTAAGAATTCAAAATATTTTCAAAAACTAATTCCAACATTTAATATTTTTTCTCAATAAAAATTTTTGTTTAAAAATTTGTCCTTATCTGGAAAAATCTTTAACCTATTTATTAATTTCTTAACTTTAATTATGATAATATACATTATATTTTTAACAAGAATAATAAATTTCTATTTAGATTTTAAATAAAGGATTCATTTACACATTTGACGTGTGGATAAGTCCATGTTTTTGTTCCATTTTTGAAGGTTATGCAATTATTTTTCAATTTTTCTGTAGCCTTATTTTTACCCCAAAAAATTTCAAAATCGTATATTAAATTAATGTTACGGGTCCGGGTATTTGGGCAAATAACGGATCCGGGTCCAACTGGATCCTGAAAATAAATTGAAATCTCTTAAATTTGTTTTTAAATGGAAACGCTCTTTTTGTGGCGCTGTTTTTCAAAAAAGTTTTTAGGAACATTGGGTAGGAGGGTGTGGGATCCGGCGGTTCCGATAGGCGCCGCCGGAAAATTTTTGAAATTTTGAGTCAGATTTGTTAACAAAATTTGTCAAAAAATGATCAAAGTCTTGGTTAAATTTGCGATTTAGGCTATTTAAAAAAAAATAATTTTTAAGTTGAAATATTTCCTATTAATTAAATTTCAATTGAAATAACCACCAGACCACATTTGAATTTCCAACCCTGCTTATTTTATATATTAAAAATATTTGTATATTTTAATTGTATATTTCATATATAGGTTTAAAAAAATGTGCTAACACTTTTAGTACGACGGAAATTAAATAGTCCAAATCTTCTGGGAATAAACAAAATTCAAAATGATTTGTTATAATTACTTGGATGACTGGGCGAACCAAAAAGCGCTTCGATTGCTCTTGGATAAAAATTTGAAATTCTTATTTTATTTAAAAATATTTTTTTTTCAAATTATATTTTTTCTATTTTACATTGCCTTTAAAATAAAATAAATAATTGAATTTTGTTTTGCTTATTGAAGATTTATTCTATTTATACATTAAAATTCGTTTTTTTAATTTAACTTTCTATTTATAGTCGTCCAATTAATTGTTTTATTCCTAATAATTTATTTAGTTCATTTAAATGTAAATTATTTGAGTGATAATATATTTAATTTTTATTTTTAATTAAAACATTCTTAAAAATAAAAGACAATTTGAGCAAATGTTTTATTGTTTAAATTGCCAAAACTCAGCTTAAATATTTCAAAATATAATAATAAAGTCTTTTAATCTATTTAATCTTTTTAAATTATTTTGACATTGTGGCGGCATTAGTGCAGAATTTTTTTATCAGATTTTTTTTTATCTTTTTATTGTAATATAAATATTCAAATATTGGATTTAAATGTTATATTTGATTTAAATTTAGAAATAATTAGGATTTTGTTTATCTTTATGTATTTGAAATAGTTCACTAAATTTAATACAAATTTTATAGAAATTTTATTTTTTATATGTGTATATTTCATGAATGAAATGGTTTGCCACTATTTTTTAACTAATTGTATCTTTTTGTGCAACCAATTCCATCAATTTATATTTTTATCTTTTTGTTGCTTTTCATTTTAACAATTTTTGTATTGATACGCAATTTGAATTTTAAACAATTTTTCTTTCAGCACATTATTATTTTTTTACTCTTATCTATTTATTTTTAATGAATTATTTGTACCCAACAAATTATATTCTGTTGATAATCTTTTTTATATAATTAATCTTGAATATGCTCCTCCTGCTCCGTTGTCAACATACTTTAATCTCGCTTCGCTGTAAGATATATTCGCTTAATTTATAAATAAAATAGATCAGATGTGTTTTTGGAATAAATGAAAGAAATGTCATTTAATTTTTTAGTAATACGTGGTGAGACAAAGTTTAAAAGCTTTGATTTTTCTTTTTGTTAGGTTTTATTGACTTTTGGCAATTTGGCTATGAAGACTCTCTTAAAAATCAAGAAGAAGCATTTCATAAATTTTGGATACAAAAACGGATTTTTCCTTTCATTTACAAAAATTATTGGATTCTAATTTTATTTTTTAGAAAAAAAATTGTTAGAGCCAATCGTCACGAGAGTCGCGCTTATAGCAAGCAATTTCCCATGGCTGACTGTTTTTCATTAATTTAAAACTTTGAGAAAGTTAACGTGAAGCGATATATTTTGGTCAAAATGTATGTATATCTGAATCGAATTTTCCGAACCTATACCAATAAATGACTTTACTTAGAAAAAATTATCTCTCTGATTAGATGCTGTTTAAAAATATTATAAAACAAATTTTTATGATTTAACTGCAATTTTTAACTATTTGTCTAATCATTTTTTGGGTTTTTATTTTTAGGTTATATTTTTATTCTTATTTTTCAATGAAACTTATAAAGTTGAGTAATATTGCCTTGGAGTTTTTACTTCCCGATTTTCTTAATTGAAATTTAATACCAAAAGTTAATTAAAATTTTTGTTTAATATTTTTTAATATTATTTATATTTATTTGTTTGTAATGTAATACATTGTTTAAATTTTAATAATTGGGTTATTATTGTTGTCCATAATATTATTTTATTCAAAGAATTTTATTAAATTTATTTCAATAGCAATTTCTATTTTCTTTTAATTTTATCTTGATTATTTTTTGCAGTGGCATTATCTTTTTATCATGCAAAGCCAGAACGTTCTTTTGCGTTCTTCCAAACTGAAAATATTTAAGATAGAAATTATAAATATAAATTGAATATAGGTTTACCATATTTATATTAAAATTCACATTTTTTAATTTTATTATAAATTATTTGTTTTATTATTGTATTTATTTATTTATTTTTTTTTTAAATATCATATAAAAACGAAATTAGAATCATTTCGGAGTTTAAATTAAAATATTTATTTATTAATTATATTCAGTAAATTATTATTTTTAAATATTGATTCAGTAAATATTATTAAAACTGATATTATTTTAATACTTCTTGAAAAATATTTATTTCTATTGGCATATATTAATGGATATTTAATTAAATTTTATAACTATATTTAAATAAGTTATTTGAGCAAAACAGTGTTAAAATTGTTGAATTAGAAATGTAGCATGAACTCTTTAATTGGTAACAAACAATAATATTATTCTAGTTAAATTAATTATTTAATATAACCGACTTTATACCCTTAATAATATTTAAATTAAATTACATGCACCAAAAGAATATTTGAATTAAATTTTGATACATATAATATTGGAACAGCATATTTAAATCATTTTTATTTAACTCTTCAATTTTTCTGATTAGTTAATGCTTCTTTCTCCGCGTTAACGTTAAGCACTTCGTTCGATTTTTATTTAGGGTATTTAATATTTGAATTATTAGCTTTATTTGATTTTATTTTAATTTTAATTTTGCGCGTCTTAAATACTAATTTTTAGAACATAAATTTTCATTTTTCAACCCATCATTAAATTATTTTATTGTTTCTCTTTTCTAAAACCTTTTAAATCCTTCTAATTCTTAGTTTATCCTTCATTTGAAGATTGAAGTTTTTAAAGCATGCAATGAATGAACTTTGAAAAATACCTTAAAATTATACCCTAAAATTAATATTTAATGGGTTTCATAATTTTCACTTGTAACCTTGATTGGATATCTCTGCATTTTGCATTTAAGAATTTTAATAATTTATTACATAGTTGGATGTTTTTTTTTAATCATTTTTAAATTATTGCATTGAGGCTATTAATTTATAAAAATTTTATTTTTTTCAATTATGTTCTATTCATATTCTGATTAAGAAAAAATAAAATAATGGATGTCGTTTTTTGTACTTCCATGATAAAAACTGATGTTTATAATAATATTTTTGAAAAAATTTACCATAATGTTTATAAGTTGTTCTATTTTTAATTAAATGCTTTTTTGTTTTATTTAATATTACGATAACAATTCCTTTAAAATTTTTGATATAAACATTTAAACAACGGAAAATCAAAACATTGTCCTAATGAATTATAATAAGAAATTCTGTTGTTAGCCTAAATTATGCTTTTATTTCTATTTTCTTTAATTTAGATTTATTTATATTTGAAGAATTTAAAAAATATATTTTATATTTAGTATTTATCAATTTTTTATAATAGACAAAAAAATGTTAATATAACTGGATGCATATGAAATCTTTATTAATCGTTCGAGGCTTTATAATTTATAGCACGTTTTTACAAATATTAAAATATTTTTTAATTTTTACGTCCGATTTAAATGTTAAGTTTATTGATCACTGTTCTGTATTTGAAATATATTATTTTTATATATTTTTTTATGACACAATGTTGTACTTAGTACAAGAATGTGACATTTTTGGTTCTGAATATATAATTAAAATAAATTTTTCTTTTTATTTTTAAAAATTTTTCTTATGTTTTTTATTTAAAGTCAAACTAATAAATTTTTTTTATACATTTATTGTATTATTATTTATCTTAGATTAAGGTCGCTTAGATTTTAAATATTATAATTAAACTTAGTTCAATGAAAAGTGAATTTCTTTGAAATTATATTTTTTGTTTATTACTCATCTTCACCAATTTCTTAGCAAAAGGAATTGTTTTATTTGTTTCCATAAATCATAAGTTTTTTAATGAAATAACTCATATTTATTTATTTATTACTTTTTAAATCTAAATATTATTAACATTAACTTTCTATTCAAAAATAACATAATTCAAACCATTTATTTATTATGGTTATTAAAATGTATTTTATTTATGAAATTTAAAATTTAGTTATTGTGTATAATAAATATTTTCTTTTTTTGATGAGTATGTCGATAATCCGATTATTTAGCTACAAATATACATACCTAAATATATAAATGAAAATTATCGAAAAGGATACTGCAAAATTCAAAATATATATTAATATAATAAAAAATGTTTCCAAAATTATTTTGGTTTGCAAATATTTTTAACATTTTAATTCGAGAAAGTAGTTATCAAAACTCAATTCCTTAAAATATTCAAAATTTGACCAAAATTGTAAATTTTGTAAAAAACCTTATCCGGAATCCTTATCCTCCTATCCTTCGAAAAAAAATTGGAAAATCGTGGCTAAAAGATAAGAGACCGAAGAGCAAAAAAAAAAAAGGTCGTCAATTTTCATTAATTATTTCTTTTAATATTTAATAATTAATTTATTTTAGCATTTAGTATTATTATTATTATTTTTAATTATAAATAATAAATTTAATTTATTTCAATATAACAATTATTTCTTTTTGTTATTATCTTGCGCGGCAGTGAATCTCATTTAAATTATGTTTATTATTCTAATTTTGGTTAAATTACTCGTAGGTTTTCCAAATTTCGTTTGCAGTATTGTTGCTCAAGTAGGGAAATCATCGATTGAATTAATGATTTTTTAAATTGTATTTTATATTAAATTAATACTCACGATAACTTTATTGTAATCGTATTTAATTCTTTCGGGTTATTTTTTAAAATAAATTATTGGTAATATTCATTTGTTTAAATTACGAATTTCATGTTTTTTTAATTGTATTTTTATTCATTCAAACCATTATATCAATCTTTAATGCAAGTGTAAACCGTTTATAGTAGATGGCCAAGAGTAATCCGGACTAAAAGAAGTCATTTAGTTCATTATATTACAATTTTAGATAAAATGAAATTAATTTTTTTTAATTTACGATTCAAATATATAATTTTATCAAAAATAGAATTAAATGGCATTTGCTGCGATTTTGAAAATATTATGTGTTTATGTTTGTATTTTATTTATTTTTTTATTACATCTCTATATTTTTTTCTGTAAGAATTTTATGATTAGTCAATGGGGCAAGGAAGGAGCATCTACAATAAGCGCAAATCGTGCTTTTATGGAAATGTTGGCCACGCTCCTTAATCTCTGTTATCGGACATTTTTGGACAAAAAATTTCGACCAAAATTTTATGTTCTTAGTACAAAACCAATTACGGGTAATTTAAAAATAACTAACAAAATCAACAAACAAAAAAACTAAGGCTGATATCCAGCGGATGCAATTTCAGCTTTTATTCGTGAAAGCTTAAACGAATTTAAAAGTTCTGAGGATAAAATCTCAGCAATAACAAGTGACACTGAAAATACAATGAAACGAGTTTCAAAAGATTTGGAATTTGAATCATTCGATTGCGCTGCCCATGTACTTCAGTTCGTAATTAAAATAAAAAAAATTTTAATTTCTTTTTAAAGTGTATTAAGGAAGGACTTAAAAAATTGATGAAGAAGAAAGATTGAAGGAACTTATTGAAAATGTCAAAAAATTTGTTCGAAAAGTACGAAAGTCAAGGGTTTTGACAGATCCAGTCAAAATACCACAAACGGTTTTTTTTAAAGAACACAGAGGTAATTTATTTATATTTTTAAAAATTAATCACAAAAAATCAATTGAAGGTTCGTTGGAACAGTTCTTACAAAATGTTCGAACGTTTTTTGATTAATTGTTCGGCTGTGAATTTGTTGGCAATTGAACACGCGGAACTGCCAAAATTAAATGCCGACGACTGGACACTTTTATTTTCTGTTAAGAATGTACTCGCTCCCATTTCTGAAGCGACTCTGCTTTTACAAAATCGATATTATTTTACAATTTATATCTTTATATAAATAGCATTTAGGCTATTACTTTTGCATTACGTAAAGAGGGGGCGAATCGGTTTTCAAATATCAAAAATTCAATTGCATCGGCCATTGAAAAAAGACTTAATCAATTCGATAACCAAAAATATTTGGTGATTTCGACCCTTCTTGATCCACGGTTTAAGGCTGTTTATTTGGATTCCAATCGCATAGATGGCATGGCTACAAAAATTGGCTAATCAGTGAAGTAGAAAGTTTTCACAATGTAAATAATTTAATGAAATATTTTATTTTGAGTTTATATTTTAATTTATAGTATACCGATGAATTGTTCGTTGAACTTTTCAAATATCTATTTAAATTTAAGACTTTTGCTTTGTTATTTCACAATAAATTAATATTTTTTTTAGAACTTTATAAGCCATTCTGTCAAGGTTAAACATTTTAAACAACATTTGATAATTCAAAAAAAATTATTTTTCAAATAAATATTTTTGCGTTTTAACAAATTAAGCCGATTATTTTTGAGGCGATATAATTATAAACATTTATCTAAAAACAAAATTTAAGATTTAAGCGTTTCAATAAATTTAAATTTTTCTTTCAATTTTTACTAATCATCTTTAATATTATTTTCTGTTTTGAAATAACAATGCAGCAATTTGCAATTTATATAATTCATTTGATATTTTTTATATAATTGAATTATTTTAGATTCAAACTCTTTTTCAAAGAACACATCTACCAAATTCTTACCTTAAAATTTTTTTTTGTGTTTTATATTTTAAATTATATTTTGGCGATATTTTGAAAAAATTAGTTTTTTTTTACAAAAATGTCTTTTTGGCACTAAAATTCTTGGCCAAATGCCAAAAATTTTTTCAAAAATTTTTATTTTTCTCATTTTTTGATCTTTTAATAATTTTTCATTTTTATGGCAAAATTAAATTTTAACGAAAAAATTCTAAAAATAAGCATTTTACTAGCGAAATGGGTAAAAAATGAGACTTTTATGCAAAATTCACGATTAACAAATAAGCAGTTTTTTTCAGCTTTTGGCACATATTTAGGCCTTTTTTGAGGTTTTTAGCACATATAAATCCGATACTGTTCATGATATATTTTTTTACTTTGGTAAGTAAAAGGATTAAATTTTTTCAGTCGCATAAATAAATGCTTTCTTTTCTGCTAGCTTATCCATTTTTAAATTTCAATAAACTATTTTGTTATACTTGGAGACGAATTTTCACATTTTAACTCCAGAATATTTAATCGGTTCTAAATTGTGCTGTGCTAACTGTAATGCTCATTGTTGTTAATTAAAGAAAATTGTCCAAGTTTTAATTTAAATGTTTTAAGTGCTATTTTAAGATTTATCATTCATTATTTTCAAAATTATTTATTTCTTTATTTCATTTGTTTCTTTTAATCTTTCATTCAATTATCTTTTTTATTTTTTATTTATTATGTTAATTTTAGATGATATTTTATGTAAACCTCTGATTTATATTTATATTATTTCTTGTCTCGTATGCACCTCATGTATTCAGTGTGCAGTCTTGTCATCTCTATTACTTGACCTGTTTACGCCGCTCTTGGTGTCTATTTTGTGTTATTTATTTAATTTATATAATATTAATTTTGTAAATTTATACTTTTAAGAAAAAATTTTGCTCGAGAAAATTATTGTATACTGTCAGAAGTGACCATTTTTTATTTATTTTTTATGTGACTATTTTTTAATTTTTATGAAAGAGTTCTTATTTTAAATTATTTTATTTGAAATTATTAGCTGTTTAATTATATTTTCATTATACCTTTTAATTAAGTCATTTTTTAAAATCTTCTCTTAATAATGTGATCTCCGAGCTCGTCCTACATTAACATCTTTTAATGATTATTACAATGATTTTGACCTATCAATTATTCGATTTTTTCGAAATTAATGGTGATCCACGCTGATCCCCTCAAAATTTGAACTGATTAAATCAAATCAAATAAATTAAAATATATCAATTAGCTTTAAAATATTTTCGTTTATTTTGTTCCTCCTGCTCCTCGAGAATATGTACTGTTTCATACAAATAGTAGTTAATATATTTTATTTATTTGAATAATTTACCAATACTTATTTATTATCTTTTTTCCCATTGAATTTATTTTTAAATTTATATTTTTTATCTTTAATTTTTTAGTTTATTACCTTTTTTAATTGAAAGGTTTTAAGCTCACTTTGAAGAGTATATTAATTTATTGTCAAAATTTCGAGTTATGAATTATTGTTATTAGTTATTTTTACTAAACATTAATTGATTTCCTTGGGTCTTTATAAATGTTTATGTTTCTGTTTCTATTTTTCAAATATTTTTATTTAGATAGTATTTTATTATTAGACGATTATTATTAAAAAAGAAAAAAAATCGTAGGGTTAATAAAATTTTTACTATGATTTACACTCCGTAATAATACATAATTTAATTTTAATGATATTTGTTAATTTTTGATTTAAATTACTAATATGGTTTTAATATGCACATATTTTTGTCGTATTTTAAGTAAAATTAATTCGTATAAATAAGTTTTATTGAATACTTTTTTATGTAAATTATTATTTTTTATTTAGCAAATTAATTATTTCTTTAATTCTTGTGTAATTATATTGCTGCACTACTATTTATTTTTAATTATTTTTTTTAAACTGACATATTACCATATTTACTAAATTTATAAAACCATATTTTTTTTGAATAAAAAAAAACATTTAAGACCGAGGTACATTTTAATTTAAGCAAAAATGTTGAATTACATTACAGTTTTTAAAGACATTATGCGTATTAAATGGCTGAAAATTTCTGTTTGCCTTCCTAAAATATAAGGGTCATTCTTTTACATTTTTTTTCTCACTCGTTTAAATTTTAAAATTACCTCTTTTGAGCTTAATCTTAATAGTTTGTAAAGAATTGTTTATTCTGGCCTCGGAACTAAGCAAAATGGTCGATGAGAATTAACTCCCCATTCCATAAAACAAATTGAATTGTGAACTTAAAGGGGAATAGTTTTATATATGGAATTAATTTATTAAATACTTTTTATAATAAACTATTTTATTTTCAATTAATACTAAAGTATTTTTTAACAAAGTTTATTTATTTTCTAGAAGAATTCTTATGAAATTTTTATTTTCATCAATGTATTTAAGATTTTATTAATTAGTTCAACTTCTAATTCTCACTTTAGATAAATATATAAGTATAATCCTTAAAAACCTTTAAAAATATTAAAAATTATTAGAATAGAGTCACTTTTTCATGACTTACTCGTAGTCTATGTCTATTAAGTAGACATAAAATCACAAAAATTAATGTTACATAATTACTGGTTCCATAATAAATTTTCAAGCATATATTTATTTATTTTTTTGTATATGTATTTTTTTCTCATTCATAACTTATAATAAAATTCCAGTTTAATTCCGATAAGTACTTTTTCAATGCAATAAATTTATGTTAATTTTATTATTTGACGTTTTAAATCAACAAAAATAGAAAATAATTTAGATATTATTTATATATATTTCTTCTTTTTTTAGAAACAAAAAACAATTTGTCGAGTAATGTCAGTTAGGGAGTGAGTGGACCTCCTACACTGGGAGTTAGGGCGATAGATTATGTACTTTTGTATTGTGTAAATTAATTTATTTTACAAAATCTTTACCTTTTTTCTATATTTCATAATTTTTTTAATCCTTGCTTTTGGCCTTTTTGGCTTTAATTATAAGATGAATACGTCCTTTTAATAAATGATTTGTGTTTTAAACAATATATTTCATTTTTTTAGTCATCGTCAATTTTTAGTATTATTAATCTAAGCATTTACTTTCAATATTAAAGCATATTTTAGTTGAAGTTTATTCTAAATGATAATGTTCATATATTCAAAGTCAGAAAGTATTTCCAAGTCTATTTTTGCATGGTTTTTTCTAGAGGGTTTCCCTCTGTTAGTTATTTCATTTATACGAATATACATTTCGTTTCAAAACTTTTAATATAAATAATTTTGACGATAATTTTGTAAAGAAAATAAATTATATTTAACTGCGGGTACGTTTTATTAATTCAAATAGTTTATAATGTCGCCTTAACGTGTATTTCTTTTATATGTTTTTTCGTTAATTCAATATTTCATACTTTATAATTTTTATATTTTCAAGAATTTTCAAGAATTTTTTTTATTTTATCTTCATTTTATTATTTGTTTTACAATTAAATTGATCCGTTTCATAATCGTCCGGGTCCACGAAATTTTGCTTGTGGTTGACCCATTGATGTGTAATGATTAATCAAACAAAACATATCTATTTAATCCCGAATTATTTATGTTATAATTGAGTTGCACTTAACAAATTGTCACAAATTTGAAGCCAAAAGAACTTTGACATATATAAGGTTCGTCTTTCTTTGAGCTGAAGTAGAAGCGAATGCATTTCCATACGAATATTTTTATTTTTCAATAAGTTTGGTTCATTTTTTAAGTGAAAATTAAATTTAGAATAATTTTGCAATGAATAAATTTTTGAGTTGATTTATTTTACTTTTTTAAATAAAAAAAATGTGTAAAAATAATATTTTCATTTGATTCCCGGCTTTCCCAGTAATTCATGTTCACAATTTTTCCTAAAATTCTTTGCGCCTTTATACTCTCTTCTAAAACATAATTTTAATCTATAAAAAATTTTTTTAATATTTATAATATGCTTTAAATTTAGAGTTCAATTTTCTTAACTTATTGACTAAAAATTCTTTATTTAATAAATTATTTATTTTATTATTTATTTATTTATAGTTTAATAATTATCATTTATAATTAATAATTACATAGTTTAATTTGAAGTTTAGGTTAATTTATATAATTTTAAATTCTATAAATTTACGTCTAAAAATTATTATTTATAGATATAATAGAATAATTTTTATGGAGATTTAAAAAAGATGAAATTATTGTAAAATTATTGAAAACTTTTTTAATCTTTTATATGTTCAAAATGTTAATAATCTTTTTGAAGAAATGTTTTTATTTTTAGTATCTCATTATGCATTAGTTTATCATTATTGCATAAAATGATTTAATTATATATTCGATAATCTTGCCCTTCTGTCTGTATTCATAGCCACCATAAGATAACAGTTGACGGTTTTTATTCGAAGTTAATTAAGAAAGTTAGGCAAAAAGCGCAGAATGATAATATTTATTTATTTTATTTCTTTCCCGATAATGATTTTGGTAGCCAATGGTATTTTTTATTAAATAAATATTAATCCTTTCTTGGATGAAATATTATTATTTTTTCTATTGGGGTCTTAGTATTTAGTTAGTTTTTAAATTTATTTAGGCCCTGTTCATTAATTTACAGTGCGTGTTAGATAATGTCTGCGAAGACTATAAACCGTCACCAATTCTTTGCGCTCTTGGTGCATTTCGTTCCGTATAATACCTCGAGAAATTCTTTAAAAAATTACATTCATTATTTCATATTCCATTGAAAGTTTTTAACTCAATGTATTAATTTTGTTTCTAAGTATAAATTAATTTTGGTAATAACTTATTCTCATTTTTTATTTTATTTTTTGCTTTTAATTTACTTTTCTATTTATTAGGTCCATTAACGAGAATTTGAATTTTAACCTATCAAATTATTTATATACATTATATTTTTACTTATTCTTCTTCCAAAATTTAAATAATTCCATTTCGATCTTTGGTTAATTTTTTAATAAATGTCTTTTCTTAAATTGTTCTTTGATTTTTATTTCTTGAAAATTGTTAAAAGATTTTTTATCCAAACACATTAATATCGAGGTTTATTGTGTCATTTTCTCTTATTTGTATTCCAAATTCATTTTTTGAATTTTTGGCTCTGAAAAAATTTTGAAATTATTTATGTTTAATTGCTGACATATCATTTATTTGTCTTTTTCTCATGTTGCTTATAAATTTTTTATTCGTTTATTTTATCCTTTTGTGCCATTTTTAGTTGTGAAGACTTTAAATTCATGTTGCGATGGGACACATAGACATTTACATATTCATTCACTCACATAATAATATAATTTATTTGGTATTTATAATATTTGAGTTATGTAATGATATGAATACTTCTCTTGTCTATTTTATTTCCTTTTTATCCATTTGACTCCAAAATAACTTGCTTTTATATTTAATATTGAAAAGATTAGCAATTATTAGGATAATAGAGAGTACTTTTTGTAATTCTATATCGTTAATTCATTATTTGTTTTATTTTTCTGACTATAAAATAGATCAAATATTAAAACAGATATTTGAACTGCCAATTATTGTTTACTATGTGCCTTTTTTTGACTAAGACAAAGGTAAAATTACCAATGAAAATAAAATAATATATTGGATTTGTTGTTTACTATTACATTTTTTATATTCAGGTTTACTGAAAGTGAAACCTGTATACTTAGAATATAACGTTAGACATTGGTATTTGTTTACTTAGTTTTTAGAATTTTAGGGTTTAAAATTGAAGTCAAATTAGAAGATTTAGGATATTCTGTTAATATATTAAAGGTTTAAATAGCTGTCGATTTTTAATTCAATTTTATTTAAATTGAAATTATTTTATTCTTCAAAACTGTGTACTGTTGTCTATTAAACTTATAATTTTTCTGTTTAAAAAGCTTCATTATAATTTTGTTTAAATAAATAAATATCTAATTCATCGTTCTATTGACATTTACATTTGATATGATTTTATTATTGTTATAAAAACAAATATCATCGAATACGAAAAAGAAAAATGTATTTTATATTTTAAAAAGCATTAATAGAGTTAAATTTTTTAAAATTCATTTTTGTCATATTTTATTTTATTATATTAGGCTTTTTCATAAAATGTCAATCTTAAAAATTGCGCCTCCTCTTAGAGGTGCTTCTGGTCGCATTTGTCTACATTTTTGGTACTTTATTAGATAGTTTTTAAAAAGGTCCTTTTGAATATTCATATTTAAAAGCCGAATTCTGGGGCTCTCTTTATATTGATCATTATTTGAGGATTATCAAAAATATTTTAATAAAATATTTTGGATGATGATTTAACGCCTATTCGCTTTTCCTAAAACCTTTAACTCCCTCCACGCTTTTAATTTATCCATTCATCTTTTTTTTTTAATTTTTTTTAAATAAGCCTCGAATACGCCCTCGTCTTTCAGGTATCGATTGTTTCTTCCATACTAACATTTTTTCATTTTCATATATTTTTCAATATTTGTCTTTGTGCTTTTTTAAGAAGTTCATTTTCTATTTTATTCACATCATATTTATTTAACCTTTGCAACTATTAAGTTTAAGCACTCAATTTTCTCAAATATTATTTGTATATTTTTAGAAATATTAAATTGCTATTTGTAATGCTCAAATGATTTGTTATTGGAAGTGTTTCAGCAATATTCACATTGAAATCATTATTTAAAACAGCTAAAAATTAATTGAAAATTTTCTGTTTGATTTTTTTAATCTTTCACTTGTGTTCCGCACTTTTTTACCTCAATTATTTATTGTCATTATGCTTTAATAAAATAATAAATTATAGTTATCAAACGAATTCCGTTTGTATTTTCTTGTAAGATTTGCCATTAGAATTTATGTTTATTTTTCTCCGTCTTTTAAGTTCTTACTATATTTATTGTTTTTTTTTGTTATGGTTAGTAATTCAAGAAATGACTTTCAAAAATCAGACCAGGAAAATTGGAATTTATTGCATGTGTTTTTGAGTCAAAGATTTTTTATTCGAATGTTTTTAAATAAATATATGGTTTTTTCATTTTCGAGTCATTAATTTCCTTTAATTTGTTTCTCTTAAAATTATGTGATTTATTTTGTATGATGTAAACAAATTTATTTCCTAACATTTTCGGAAAATCTAGATAGGAGCTGCGATTCTCCTTGGTCGCGTGCATTCGCTTGATAATAATACCATTTCTTTCTTAAAATTATTAAATTGAAGGCGCTGATTGATACAGCCGGAGGAAATTATAAAATTTAATTACGCGTGAAATGACCAATTAATTGCAAAATTAAGCAGAATGTCAAAAATTTAAAATTTCAATGAAAAGAATTCTTGATTTTATTCTTATTACACACATAATAACATAAATTGATTTATAAAAATGTTTACTCAATTTAATCGCTTTCATTGTAACTTAATTTTCAGAATCTTTATTTATCGTCTTATACTGTAATATTTTTGCTTGGCAATAAATCATGTTCATTAACAGTCGATCTGAGCGGCTATTCCCATCAGTCAATTGCTAACTTTTATTTTTTGATTTTTAAAATTAATATTTAAATAATATCTATAAATAATTTATTTAAACGATTATATCAATTTTAAGATATAAATTTAGATTCACTACAATCTTTGTATTTCTCCAATTATATGTATTAAGTCAGTATCATTTAAGAAAAAAATTAGATTTTAAATTCTGTTTTAGCATATACTTTTATATCTTTGTGAAATTTTATTTTTTAAATTTAACCATCACAAAAAATTGAGAAGGCATAAAAGAAAATAATTAAATAATATTTTGATAATTCAATAAAATTTGTTTAATAATATATAATATCATTTTTATTTGTAATAAATCTCATTTTACTCGATCGAATAATTTATTTTTTTTTAAATTACATTTGGTAATTTTGTTTTGAAAATTTATGAACATTCAATTTTATTGCTTAAAAATTTTAAATTTGTTAATTTTTTTGCTTTTGGGGACTTTCTTTATGAATATCCTTTGCCTATTTCAATCTTGTTTTTTTAATTAATTAATTTTTTTTATTTCTTTTATTGACATTTTTTGTATTATTTAAAAAAAATTCTCTTCATTTCAAACCAGAATATTTTTTTGGTTCTCAAATAAATAATAATAAAAATGTTTTATTTTTTAAATTTTGCATATGTTATATTTAAAGTCAAATATATATTATTTTTTTATACATTTATTGTATTAATATTTTATCTATCTCAGATGATGACCGCATATAAAGTATTATAAATACTTAGATTCAATGAAAAGTGTATTTATTTGAAATTAAATTTCTGTTTATTTTAAATACTGACTGTTTGATAAAATTGCTTATACGGATTTTAATTCTTAAAAAAATTCTCACAAATGGTTGCCAATTTTTCTAACATCTCAGTACGTGTCGCATAATTCAGCGCCATTATTTAATTATTCGATGATTTATGAAAAATATTGTTCGTAAAAGTAATGCAATTATTAGAAAATTTTAATAGAAAAATTTTTATTTATAATTTTGCTTATGCTTTATCATTTATTTTTATTCTATGTAATAAGGACATAATTTGTTGATACATAATTAAAATAAAATTTTAGTCAAATTAGTTTAGGTATTTTAATTATCTTATTATAATTTAAATTAAAAAATGTTCATTAACACATATTTTTGGCACTATTTGTTTTAATTATTATTTTTAATAAAGTTAATAACTTCTCGAATTCTTGTTCAACATTGAATAATTAAAACATTTAATATATTACTTACAAACAATAAAAAGTAATTGTTTTATAAAATAATTTTTGCTATAGTCGTCAGGGAAGGTTTTATTGTTTTGATATTTATTTTTATCTATTTATGCATTATTTTCTTAGTTGAGTTGTCCCCAGCTGTGTCGCTAATTGTTTATAATACCTTGAACATTTATTTATAATATTTGGTGTAATTTTCTATTACTTTGTTATTATGTAGGCTATGTTTTATTCATTATGGTAGTTGCAGATTAGTTATATTGGAAAAATAAGCGTTTCCAAGGTAAAGAATTTTACAAACTTGAGGATTTGGGTGAATTGTAGTGAACGCTTTGTAAAAAGGGTTAAATGATATAATAATTGATTCGTTGCCAGGAGCTAAACACGAAAAATCTCCACTTGCGGATATTCCAAAAAACCGGTTTTTTAACTGCTTTTAAAACTCCAAAAATGGAGAGATAGGTACTTACAACAATTTTGAAACAATCGAAAGTCCAAGTTAAAATGGACAATATATTCATATTTTTGGATTATATAGAATATGAAATTTATATTTTGGCGGTTTTAGGTACATATTTCAGAAATTATTAGTCTATATTTTAGCTATAGATTTGGTTATTTTGTGTCTATAAAATTTATTACCAATTATTAATCTAAAACTCTTCAGAATTTGGATCAAAATCAGTAGCATTCTTATTATCCATATTAATTTATACTTTTTTAATCTGAATATTATTAACAGTAAATTTCTATTCAAAGATAACTTATTAAATTCAAATCTTATTAAAATGTTTTTTAAAATTTAAATCAACAATGGTATAAAATTTTTATGATTTATTTTTAAATTTTATGAGTTTATATGTTAAGCAATTTCTGATAATTTCTTATTCTTGGTCCATCATGGCTGTTACCGTCTTCATATCGAAAGTGTCATTATTTTTACAATTTTATATTTATTCTGTAATTTTATAAAATGAATGAACTCAGTTTTTTTCTTTTCCTTTTTGAATTTTCTTTTCAATATTCTGGAATATTTGTAGTATATATTTATCTTGTCATTCAAAACTTTTTTAAGGTTTATTAAAAATAAATAGCAATTATTCAAACTTTGGGTTATAACTAATAAGAAAAAATATCTATTTATTTTTTGATATGATTTTTGCCTTATTTTATTTATGAAATTTTTAAATTTAAGTTATTTTGTATAATAAATTTCTTTTTTCGATGAGTATGTTGATTTATGAGAAGCAGCCTTTTTGCTTAAATATTGTATTATTTGTACAATTATTTGATTTCTATTTCCTTAATATTTTTGTTTACTATTATTCAGCTTTTTTCTTAATCAATTAAATTTTTATATTTATGATGGTTTTTAAAATTCTGTTTGATAATTTATTTCATTTTAATATTAATTTCTTTTTAAAAAGAATATTAAATAATATTCTTTGATGATGAATTTAAGGCTTACAATTGTACTCATTTCTCTCTAAGGTTTGGCGTGTTCTTTAGTCATGGTGTGCTTATAAAACTCTATTTCATTTCAATTTTATATCACATATTTAGTTATAAATGTTTATGGAGCGCAACATATAAATTTTTATTATCTTGTTCAACGCCGGATGAATGCGTTTTATAGTTGAAGATTATAAATCAAAAACATTTTACTTTTTAAAGATATTATTTTTACTTCCTATATAACTTTTATTTGTTTTTTAATTCGCATTTAACTTATTGTATTTTTACTTAAATTTAAAATAATGTATTATCTAAGCATTACAGAAATTTTCATTGATTAATGATAATTTAAATTTTCAGTTGAGCAATACGACCGCACATCCATGTAAATAGCAAGAGGTTCCCACGTGTCAGAGGATGAATCGTAGTTTTTTTTAAATGTAACTTCAATAAATAATGAATATTTATAAATAATAAGTTAAATTATTAAGGTTTCATTAATGTTTTATTTTAAATCAAATTTAAAAAAATTAAAATGTTAAGTGAAATAATATTTGTAAAAGCTATTAGGAGAATAAAAGAAAAATGGATTTTTAGTTAAATGCGAAAAAAGGAATTATTGGTGAAATTGCATTGGGAGGAGAAAGGAAGGAATGAATGACCACACAATTGGCGGAGTTCCACTGAAGCAATGTCAAAGCGTCGTTTTCTATTGATTCAAAGAAAAGTGAGAAAAGAGACACAAAAGTAATGCATCAAAACATTAATGCAAGAATAACTCAAAAATTCTGAAAAAAATTCCTACTAAACGTATTTTGATGCTGATCAAAAAAGTCTTTTGGACAAATTGATCAGATCACTCTTATGGTGACAGGGAGACCCCAATTAAAAACTCGAAATTCGTCAGATTTGTCCTGGTTCCGAGTTATCGATCGACCCAACTTATATTTAATTATTACAAATTTTTCAGTAAAATTTTTTATTTTTGAAAAATCACAAATTAACCCAAAAACCTTACCCAAATTCGCAAATATTAAAAAAAACCTAATTAAAGTAATCTCGAAATGTGCTTTTTTATTATTTCCTCTCCCAAACTGTAAAACTAATAAAATGAGGTAAAATGAAAAAATTAATATGTTGCGGATTTTTTTTCTTTTTTTAAAAATTTTGTGCTGATTTTGCATTTTGGTGCTTTTTTTAGTGCTGTTTCGTGATTTTAGAAACCTTCAAAAATATTTTAGTTTTAACAAAAATGCAATAAAATGAAAAATATCGACCTAAAAACTATCTCAAAATTCATTTGGCTTAATTTTGTTGATTTTTTGGATAAAAATTGTTATATTACACTCCTACATCTGGATCATTTTGGCACCTATTTTCCCATTTTAGCACCTATTTTTGGTTTTTAGAACCTAAAAACTAACTATTCATTTTACATTTATATGAAATTAAAAATTAAATGAATTATTAATATTTCCTCTTCTTGTTGATCTTATTATTTATGATTTATGCCTGTAAATATTTATAATTTTATTTAAAAATTCATTTTTTGGTTTTTTATTTTTGTCAAAAATTTACTTGTGTATGTTCATTAATATATTTTTGATTTAAATTTTCATTATTAATCTTTTTCTGGTTTAAAAGGAAAAGAAAGCACAATCTGATAAAATCAGCTCACGAAAGGTGCGTGACTGGGTGTTCGTGCAGCAGCAGCTACCGGAACATGCGTGGCACCCGTGCAGCAGTGGGAACACGAGGGCTTTGCGAATGGGCATGCGTGGACTGGAACATGCGTGGCATCCCGGCACAGGCTCTGTTGGCTGTGCAGTAGCAGCTACCGGAACATGCGTGGCGCCCGTGCTTCAGTTGGAACCCGAGAGCTTTGCGAAAGCTCACGAGTTATGGTAAAAAGAGTATGAGATGTTACGATAAAAAAACACCTTTAACTTAACAAACCATAACTATTGAATGAACGAAGGGAAAGAGAATTCATTAGCATATTTAGAAAGAGCAGCCTCACATTTACTAAAGAAGATAAATTAATCAAAATAAAGGAAAGTACCAAAAAAAATATGGTCGATCATTTCATTATTTAGAACATCCAGTTTTTTAAAACCAACCAAAATCCAAAAAATTTAAATTTCCCAGCCAAAACATTTTTTGTTCCTTTATGTGTGAGGAACACGATTCTGACATTTGTTTGGCCCGTCCAACACTTAGCCATCGGGGGGAGGTGGAGGGCGGGGCCCGGATAGTGAAAAGTTAGACTTCATTGTAGCTCGGCACCAAGCGCCCGGCGAAGACGGAAATTTTTTCTTCAAGCCTTACAGGTCTGCGGACGTGCTTGGAAATAAATTTTTCTTCCTAGCATTGACGGCTCAAAAGTTAGCTCTCTCTCTATGGCGCAAAACGGCCCTGGCGCCGCCCCCATTTCGACCTTTAAAACTTGTCGAATCGCGCCAATTTTTTAAAAATGCTTTTGCACCGATTTTTGATGGTTTTTGAACCTAAAAACTAACAATTTTTGAAAAATGAAAAAATTTTTAAATTTATTTAATATTCCTCTTCTTGAAATATTTGACCTTAATGATATTTACAAATGCCTTTTTCTCAATCTTGGCTTTTTTGAATTTTGAATTCAAAAAAGTTCGAGGCTTGATCGGCTGATATTTTGGGCTGAATTGTGCTGGATTCGAATGGAAAAGTTTCTTTGGGAAATTTGAAAATTGTTTTAAGTGGTTTTGATTTAGAATTCAGTTTTTGACTTGTCCATTCTTTGGAAATTCTGTGGAAACGGACACGAATTTCGATTTTGTCTCCACATATTTGATGATGATCGACCGACTTTTTTGTATTGACGGTGTGGTGTAAGCGGTGCCGAAAATTTGGGTAATGATTGCAACTTTTGAGAATTTGCGTGGCCGTGATTTGCTTCGTCTTCGTCTCTCCTCAAATTCTCCAACAAATTTAGCAAATTTCCGCTTAAAATGAAGTCATATTCCAATGGTGTTTTGGTAACCATACACCATGTCTCGAATTCATAATTTCCTATATCGATTGGTACGTTAATCAATCCGTAAACAGGAATTTTTTGTCCTTTATAGGTGGCAAATTCATAAGGCAATCCTGTCAGATCACTTTTCGGTTCAAGTCCCCATTTAAGAAGATCAACTTTCTCATTCACAGACAATTTGAAAAGGAATTCGGGGTTTATGAAATTGATTTCGGAATTCGGGTCGATAAGTGACTTGGCATTCCAATTTTGGACTTTCATTTCAATGATCAGACATTTTGAGAGCCTTGGGATTGGTTGGATTTCGGATGTTTTTTGGATAAGATCATCAAAAAATTTCTCATAGTCAAACGGACTCTTTTTTTCCACATTTGGATTTAATTGATTCGAATTCTTTCTGATTGGTGACCGGTGTCGTTCACCATCTCTTTATTCAACACTTGAGCAAATTGGGGTCGCAAATTTGACGGATTCATTTTGGACGGAGTGCCATTGTCTGTATTTCCTTTCGACGTTGGTGTTCTGCATAGATCCACCAATTTGTTTTCTTCCTCACAAAAATGAATTTGGTGCGGGGGAAAATGGGGATGACGGGAAAATTCGGTAAGGGTCCAATTATTTTTATACAACTCGTTAAAAATTGGGAGAAATGCTTTATTTTGTATTGCCGCGCTTATTTATTTTGACCATTTCCCAATTCAGTCCCAAAATTTATCCCTCTTTTCATTATTGTTTCTCATTCATATTATTCCGTCAGTTCAGTTGTTTTATATTTTTATCTTCTTCTGCGGTTCTCCTCAATTTTATCATCTCTCCATTTATTCTGCCGCTTCCCAATTTATTTCTCAATAAATATTTGCCCCAACTTTTGACAACATTTGGACAACACAACATTGGCCCATCCTCAATCCCCCACAATAATCCATATTTCGTATCCCCTGAGACCCCCGAAATCCCATTTTGTTTCTACTTATTATGCCTGTAAAATATTTATAATTTGATGTAAAAATTCATTTTTTTTGGTTTTTTTTGTCAAAAATTTACTTGTGTATGTTAATTAATATTTTTTTGATTTAAATTTTCATTATTAATTTTTTTTTTTCTGGTTTAAAAGGAAAATAAAAAAGAATTGATTTATTTAAAAAATATAATTTTTTTTCACATTTTGTTATCTTTTGAAGTATATTTGTGTTGTTATTTAAAAATTTTATTTTTATTATTTAACAATATTTGTATTAAATAATTAACATATATATATCGAACAGAATGCAAAAATAATAATTTATTTTTCAACAATTTTCGTTATAAATTATTTTTTTAACTTATAATTTAAGATAGAATTTTTTTTTCAATTATTTAACCTTTAAATTATATTTTTTAAATTTTAACACCAATATCCAATATATAAAAAAATTTATTAAATTAAGTTTATTAGCGCTACCACAAAAAGAAGTCATATTTCTAAATTTTAAATTGATGTTTTTAATTGAAGAATTAATTAATTATTTTTTTGTTTTTTAAAAATCGATAATAAATTTAATAGTGAAAAAAAAGTTTATTTTTAAGAGTTAATTAATTTTTGTAATTAATTTAATTAAATAACTTAAGATTAATATAAAATCTCGTTGTTTTAAATAAAATATTTTTTTGTTGCCATGTGTAATTAATTATTTATTGCTGAATCAATTTCAGAATTTCTATTTATTTTTCTTTTATCGTGATCTTAAGAAGTACAACGCATGTCGTCATCCAATTTCTTTCGGCAAAAAAGCCCCCGATTTTTTATGGGACAAGCCTGTTAAATGTAAAACAGATAAGGCACTCAATCTTTTTAAATCAAACCTTGTTTAAACATTTGTTGTAGCATTAATTTACATATAATTTTTTTATTTTGTTCGTAATAACTTAAAAATATTATTATCTAATTTAAATATTTTTTTCATTTTTGTTTTATTCGAACAAACATTTTTTAGATCTTAAGAAATTGTTTTGTTTTTTCATGCTTTATTAATTTTTATTTAGAATTCTTTCTTTGAAATATATTTTCACTTTTTAAATTTATTTTTTATTTAATAAATAAGAAACTCTTATTTTGTATTTTTAAATATAAACGAAATGTGCACTTGTCAGAACCAGGTTATTCGTAGTGCATTGTGTGTGAATATATTTTGTTTGTATTAATTGAATAAATTATAAAAATACTCGATTAAAGCAATTTTTGCTTAATTAAATGAATTATTAGTCATTTTATTTTTTTGTGAAAGGATTATGAGACAGTTTATAATTAATTTATTGTATTTGCTAATCATTTTTAATAGAGCATCGTTTGTTTTATTTTGAAAAACTTTAAGAACTTTGATTTTATAAAGGTGTTTTATTGTGTTTTTGGACCGATTAGATTTACCTTTTTTGTCGCATCCAACTTCACCATGAACAAAATTTATTTATTTTTACTATGTTTTCCTTTTTCTTTTTCAGATTTTCCCTTTGAAACTTAAAAACTTGCTCTTTATTATTTTTTTTTAATTTTTTGTTTATTTTTTATTGTAAATATTTTTTTAATTCAATTAAAATAATCATATCATATAGTGAATATTTTCATGACATACGAAATATAATTAGACTAGATGTTAAAAAATTTTCCCGAAAATTGTAATTTTTTGTTTAATTATTTTAGTATATATATTTTTCTTTTAATTGTTTTCTCGCTTTGAGTCAAAGAATGGCTTTGATTCTTGCTGTTTTGTCCCTCTCTAATTTTTGAAATTGCATTATATAATCAAAATTGTAGTGTTCTATTTATTGCACAATGGTCCAACGATTCTCATCTTTATAAAAATTCTTGCAAAAAATAACGAACTTTTATTTTTTTAAATACTTGATGATTTTAAATCATTGAATATATTTTGTTTTAATATATATTTACAATTCTCTCTCGTACGATTAAAAAGTTGAATAACATATGCTTGCAACCTTTCAAATTTTTAATAAATGTTAAATCAATAATAACTTTTCCAACGATTCTCATCGTTTTAAAAAGTGTCGCCAAAACTTTGATTTTTTAATCTTGTTTTTCCCGTGAGCTTATTTAAGTCTCAGCCAAAGGTATTTGATTTGTTGAAAAACTTATGATATTGATAAAATTTCCTGGTATTATGTTGATTGAATGGGCTAATCTCTACTGGAGTTTTCTTGAGCACTTCTACGTCAAGAAGGAAATATAAAATAGTAATTTAAAAATTACTTCCTCAATTAAAATTTTTTAATTTAAGTTTGCCTTTAAATGCATTATAATTAATTTATGCCTTGAAATATGTATAATAATTATTTGTTTTTACTATGTTTTCCTTGTTCTTTTGAATTTTAATCTTCGTATTTTTTATTAAAACAAAATAATTAATGATTCGTTTAATTTATTAATTTGGTTCTAGTGGAGTGATGGACCGGGCGACGGGGGAGATGGGATTACGCGAGTGGCGGCGATTTGGTCGTCGGTACAAGGGTGGAGGAATGGTATTGGGAAGGAGGAAATTATGGGAAATTTGAATTAATTATGATAAGAATTTTTTTAATATAAAATTGAATTGAAAAGAGTATTTTTATTTATTGTTGTTCTGTTATTAATTGACATTATTGTATTTTTGGACCTTTTTGTCGCATCTAACTTTAGCCATGAACAAAACTTATTTATTTTTACTATGTTTTCCTTTTTCTTTTAAATTTTAATCTTCGTATTTTTTTAAAACAAAACAAATTAATCATTCATTTAATTTATTAGTTTGGTTTTTTAAATTAAGTTAATAATTGCTCCTTTGTAAAGAATTTCATTTAGTTTTGTATTTTTTTACTTTTGTTAAATCAACTTTTTCTTTAATTTTCTTATATTTTTAACTTAACTTATTCAGCGTCTTATGTATAGTTTTTCATTAAAAAATTGTTTTATTGTATATTCGGGTTTTAATTGCTCTCTATTTTAGTTTTTCCGGTGTATAATTTTATAGTTCGCAGTCGTAGTGATTTATTTTAATTTTTTTTCAATATTAAAAATTAAATTTTTTTTGCAAATATTTTGGTTTATTTAGCTTATTTTAAAGTTATATGCATTTTTTTAAATTTTCTCTTGCATTTCCTTCATTGTCAGCTGAAATTCATAGTTATTATTTTTAAAATAATTTTATAAATTCTAAATATTTTATTTTGTTTATTGTTTTAATTCAGCTAAATTTTTATTTGTTTTTTTGATAAGAAAACAAAGAATTAAAGATTATTTTTATAAATGAAAAAACTTTATAACTTATCATTTATTTTTAATAGATGTATATTATTTTTAGAAGATGTGAAAGATCTGCTGACAATGGAGGGTGGCCAGGTGTTCGTGGGGTTTCCGAATGAAACTTGGTGGGTGGATAGAGCACCCATGGGTTTTTAAGAAGTGTTTTTATTTTCTGCGAAATGAGTCTGAGTGCCGAGTTAGGACGTCCCAAACTTTTTATGTAAATAAATAAATTAAATTTTTATTTGACTTCATTCATGTGTACATTCGTGTTGCGGTAGTGCGTCAGTCAGCGTTTTTTAACCCCCAGGTTCGGTTCCCCTACATGCAAATTTTTTTTATGCCAAGTAAATTATCAAAAATAGTTTATAAAAGAAACTTTAATTTTTATTTTTTATTCATTTTATACATGAAATACAAATAAAAATATAAGAACAAAAAATATTTTTTTCATCGACATGATTTTAGTGCTTCATTCGTATCTTTATCTTTAAGATAATTTTTTCATTTTAATGAAATAAAATTAAAAATAAAGATTTGTTGTATCAATAATTTTTTTGATAATTAACATTGCAAAAAAGCAAAAATAAAAATTGCAAAATATATTAACATGCAGAGGATTCGAACCTGGGATCCAAAAATCTTTGAATGACGCACTACCTCTTCAGCATTGGATAGTCGAAAAAAAGTGAAATAATTTTTTCTTTTTTTTAATTTTGAAAAACTTAAAACTTTGACACGTCATAACTCGGCACTCAGACTCATTTCGCAGAAAATAAAGCCATTTTTCTTAAGAAACCAGGGATGCTCTAAATTATTTTTATGCAAAAAAAAATTATAAAAATTGAATTTTAAATAAAATGAATCACGATGTAGACAAGACGCATGGTGAGGAAATTGACATTGGGCAGTGTCCTAATTGTTTGTGGCATGGAATGTATGTAGTAAGCGAGTTCAAATATTAATTTTTTGAGTTTTTAAAAAAACTTTTAAAAAAATTTTGGGCTGACATTCGCGCGCTTACCTTTTCAACGTTATTAAAATTAACATGGTTTTTAACAAAATATTTTGTATAATGTTTAGCCGAATTAATAAACGTATAAAGAAAGTGAAAAATCTATTGAATTAAAGACAATTAATTGATTTAATTTATTTTAATCTTATTGGATTTTGAAAATAATCTAACAGACGCATTAATGTTTTATTCTTTTATTGCGTCGCATTTACTTTATCGAGTGTTCTGTTGCTTACATGTCATCATTCCTTCTGCGAAGTTTTGAAAATAATCTTTATTTCACTAAATATATTTATAAAATTGACATAAATCGAAAAAAATACAGAAATGTAAACCATGCGTGAATTTTTGGCTAATTAAAAATCAAATTTATTGGTTTATTTAATAAAAAATTTCATAAATATTAAATAATTCCGTTTCATCTTTGCCATGAACTCTCTACTCACTTTAAAATTATTTTTTAAAATTTATAGTTGGGCCAATTACACTAATTGAATTTGCCCACTTCAGTATTTGTTGGATCCTTTCCTCAATAACAAGAATTTAATTAAATTAAATTTCATTTTATCCATTAATTTTGTAAATGGTAGTCGTGATTGATGATATTGATACACGATGAGGTAAAAATTAAATATAGAAATTAAATACCAGAGGAGGTAAATTATAGTTTAATAAATATTTAGGTATTAATTATGTAAAATTTATTTTTTAAGACAAATGTAAAATTATACAGAATCAGCACATTTTTTAAATCATTTTTTTTCTTTGTGTTTATTTATTTGTTTTTGCCCTAAAATATCATGTCATATCATTTATTTTAATTTTTATTTGTTTGCTCTTTAATTTAGATCAGATAGCCTGAAAATAATTGGCATAAAAATTAAGGATTGAAATTCGCAGTTCATCTTGCAATTAACGATCGTGTGGTACAGGTTTTTAGGGCATGTCCTTTCAGTTTCCACCTTACGAAGCGGGCCGCCGCCAAATAAAAATGAGCCAAAATCTTTGTATTTAAAATTGAAATTATAGGAGCCAGTCTCGGAATGTTACATAATTTCAATAAAAAGAAAAAATGAAATAATTGCGACCGAGATGATTTTTTATTTAAAATCCATTGCTCTCCAATATAATTATTTGAATTTTTTTTCTTTTAGTATTGTATAAAATTTTTTATTAGCCTCTGCATTTCTTTGATTCATAATATTGACATTATTTAGATCATTCATATTCAATCAATTAATAAGACTTTGTTATTTAACTTTATTTTGAAATATAAAATTTGTTTATAATTGCTTATTTATTTTTATTTGTTTTTGTTTCATCATTAACTTTAAGACTTGATTTAGTAAATCTGCTTTGCTTAAAGTGTCATAGCTTTTATAAAGATACATTGAGTTTAAAAAATAATTTTGTTAATGGTTCGTAAGACAAAATAAAATGTTTTAAATTTTATTGAAATTTTTTATTCGAAATTATTTTCCTTTTGAATGATTTATTATATGATTATAACAAATTTTCAGTTAGCTTGTCATTTTTAAATGATTTAATTTAATTGTTTTCAAATTCAATAATTTTTTTTTAATTTTTTTTGGTTTCTTTAGAGAGAAGATGTACTGAAAATCCGTTTTATGTAGACCTCGGATGAGTGCAAACCGCATCCGGCAGGGGAAGGAAACAAGCATTATTATATGAAAATTAATTTTTATTAATTCAATGGTCCATTTTTCGGACCTAAATGAAATTTAGTTTTACATGAATTAGAGTGCTTATTAATTCTTTTTTCTAGAGTTGCACGGGACCGGGACCGGGTCGGGAAATCCCGGTTTTTTCAGGTCCCGGTCCCGGTCCTGGTTTTTGAAAAATGGAAATCCCGGTCCCGGTTCTGCCAGTCCCGGTCCCGGCGGGACTAAATAAGCAAGAGAAGGGAACTTTTCGCTTGGGTTCAATTCCCCACTTGAACAGAATATTTTTTATATTTCTCAACCATTTTTGTAATTGAAATTTAATTAATAAATAAAATATTCCAAGTTTATTTTATTGAATTTTTAAACAGGCTAAAAAATAACAAATTAACCAAATATTGGTCATTTTTTTACAAATTTTGTTAACATATTTCACTCAAAATTTCAAAATTTTTCCGGCGGCGCCTATCGGCACCGCCGGACCCTGCCGCCCCCTCACCAATGTTCCCAAAAGTTTTTAGAAAACAGCGCCACAAAAACAGCGATTTAAAAGCAAAAAATTTAAGAAATTGTTAATTTATTAAAAAATCCAGAATTTTGGGACCCAGAAAATTCCAAGATTCCAGATTCCCCCCCCCCCCCCGAAATGAAAATTTTTTAAAAACTTTCCAGAGAATAATAGAAAATTGTTCGAATTCCTCCCCCAAAAGAAAATTTAAAAATCTTCTGGGCACATTTTTGAATTTAGGAAATTTTAGTAACAAAGTGCACTCAAATTTTCAAAATTTTTTTAAAAAATTTTCGCGTATCTTTATCCGACCATAAATTGTCGGAAAATGTAATTTTTGAATTTACTATATTTAAATTTCTTAATCAAAATTAAATGGTGATAAGTGTAATTTCAAAAAAATCGTAATTTGCTTGAATGAATTATTAAGTTATTTTCATTAATTTTTTCAATCAATTTACATCACTTTTCTAAATTTTAAATATAAATTGAAACATGCCCTAAAAACTCGGCGTAAAGATAAAATTCAAAAACAAAAACAGTTTTTAGAAAATTCAAATTTTGAAATTACAAAATTAATACATGGAAAAGGGAGGGCGTTTAACCAAAATTTTTGCGAACCTGTCTCAACATCGAATTTGACCACCATTTTTTCGGCGATTTGTTCAAAAAAAAAACTTTTGGGGAACAGAAGGAGATGGGCGGCGGTGCCGATAAGTGCCGCCGGGAAAATTTTTGAAAATCAGTGTAATTTGTTAAGAGAATTTTGTCCAAAAATTATGCAAAATTTGTGATTTTTGAGCCAAATATTTGAAAAAAATTTGGAGTTTTGGGGGTCGGCGGTGCCGATAGCACCGCCGAAAAGTAAAGGGGAACAACAATTTACATGAACTTCAATATTATTAAACAGTTTCTCTGTTCAATTAAGATGATTAATTAATTTAAAAGGTTCGCAATACCTTCTTGCACCATTTTCAATTTTTATTTTATTAAAAAATATTTATTCCTTTGCATTTGAGAATCTATTTTGTTTTTTCTTGCGTTTATTTAACTTTTATTTTATAATTCTTTCATGGAATATAATTTTACAGTTTTTAAATTTATTTTTTATTTAATAATATAAGAAGTACTTATTTTGTTTTTTAGTATAAAGCAACGTGTACTTGTCACAGAGCCATGTGATTAAGAAAAATGATAATTTATTAATAATTTTCATTTTTTTTAAATAATATTAGAATAACAATATTTTAAAACGTTTTTTCGCTTCTAAATATACGCTTTTTTATTACTTTTATTTTCTCATTATTTTGTTAAATTATTTTTAATGATTTATATATTTTTTTTCCGAACAGAATATGCAGTTAAATTGCCGGTTTAAGCAATATCAAATATTGTACAAACCAAAGTCGAATTTTTCAAATTAAATCATTGTTTAAATAAATTAATTTACATGTATTAACTCGTAATAAATCATCTATTCTTATTTAAAGTTAATTCTGTTTTTATATATTTTCCTATATGGAATTTCTTATTTCTTGCATTATTTTGTGACTTTTCCTCTATTTGCAACTATAAAATTGGTTTCTTCTTAAATGATTTGCAACATTTTAATCGAGTTATCAATTTTAATAATTTTTAAATTACTTGCTTAATCGGTTTCAATTTTCAACAAATCGGTGTTTAAATTTAAAAATCAATTTTAAATGGGATTAATTTTAAAAAATAAAGCAATGCTGGCGGCAATGGAACATCGATCATTCGGTGGGAGCACGGCGATTGGAACAAATGTTCGCTTCATGTTCAGGGTTAGAGAAATTTAAATTTTTAAAATTTGAAAATTATAAAATTGACCAAGCGAATATCACCAGATGAATCAAAATTTTCGTATTGATTTTTTTAACATATAATAAAAATTTGTCAATTGACTCGAAGGTTTAAATTTTTTTTTGAATATTAATTAAAATAAGTAAATAATGACTTAAAATATTTTTTGTTACTGATTACATTAATAATGTAAATATTTATGCATTAAATTTTTTGATTTTCTTAGGTGTAGATTTACATATTGAATAAATTTGTAAGTCTTTCTTTTACAGTGTCTTTATTTAGAGATATTTTGACAACAATTTAAAAAAATATTATTAAAATTTTCTCTTGGTTTTGTTTATTGTTTATAATTTTATGTGATTGTTAGTTGTTTATTTTTTTAATTGTTTTTTCTCGCCAACTCAAGTTTTGATACAACATGGATTAAACACAACTTTACTTAAATGGGCGAATATCTTAATTTAAACTCTCATAATTCTTAGTCGTAAAATTTATTTTTGAAGTATTAAAAGGGGTGCTTAAATTGTTACCTCACTAGCCCATGACTCAAGCTGATTAAGCCTGCTGCATTATTTTTACTTTCTTTCGTTAAACATATTAGTATTGATTATTTGTTATTCTCTTATTCTTTTAGGTTTTAATTGCTGAATATAAATAATTTATATTTATTTAATTCTGCTTTTCTAATATATTAAAGATTCTAATAAATTAATGCATTTTGCAAATTTCTTTCATATCTGTTTTATTCTTTTTTTCATAATTTTTTCCTTATATTCATTTTTCATATATATATATATATATATATTGCAGCAGGTAACTCTCCTTTTATTTTTCTTTGGGCACTTAATAACACACTTTCATTTATCAAATTTTTTTATCTCTGACAATAAAAATACCAGCCACATAATTAAATATTTATTTGTTTAATTTTAAATTATGGAATAGTTTTTTGCAATAACTAATTAGTTTATATATTTTTTATATATGTCTCGTTCTATAAAATGTTTGTTGGAAAAGAAAAAAATAATATCAAATTCGTTTTTTTAAATTTATATCTTGCAAGTTTCTACAATATTTATAATTCAGTGATGTCGAATTAAAATTATTAGAAAGAATTATTTTTGCATAAACCGAAAAATTATGATTTTCTTTTGTTCTAAAAATTGGCCTTATTTTTTAAATTTTTGTTAAGAAATGGCGAAAGAAGAGATTCTTTTTTTCTTGTATTTTGTGAATGATTATTATTCCAAATAGTTGCTTTTTCGAATTATTAATTCAATTAATAAATTAATTGTTTTTTAATTTGTAAGTAAATTATTTTTTGTCTAAATTATGGTTTTATCAGCAAATTAATTACTTCAAGTTTTCTACTTTTTTGCATGTTATTCTCTCTTTAAAAAATTGTTAATAAACGTTTTAAATTTGTTTGATTAATTCATAATTCCTCAATCATATACAGTAAAGTCAAATGTACTGCATCAAAATCTTTTTTTTCAAATATACTATTTTATCAAAGAACAAATTGTGTTAAAAAGTCTTATTACACCAAATCGTTAAAATTATCACTATATTTTTAAATTTCCCGATCAATTAATTATCGCAAAATAAATGTTTTGTCTTGTCTTTTGTTGCATCACTAAAAATGTGGAGGGTTGATTTTGCTCGTCTAAATTGGATGGTATTTATTTGAACAAACTTAATTACGAAATTTAATTATTTTGATTTTTGCATCATTTCTTTAGTTTTAAAAAATTACTTCATTTTTTTGCAAGTTATACGGGAAAGCACTAAATTAGTCTTGGGGATATTTATCATATTTTAAATTAATGTTTCTCAATCTTAATTATTTTTGGAATGTTTTATAAATTAGTAAGTCAATCATTAGATGTAAGTTTTCAGTATGTCGATTATCAATAAACTATTATTTTTTATAATTTAATTTTCAAAATTTCATTTGTTTTGTTATTTAATTTATTTTTTTACTTTTAATTTCACTTTTTTGTAAACTAAATAAATTTTTAAATTATCAATACAAATATACAAAATTTAGTTATGTTTGATATAGTTATAATTTTATTATCTTGTACCTTTCTTTAAAATTTCAATATTAAAAAAGGTTGATATATTTCTTCCTTATTTAATTTATTTTTCTATCTGTCTTGAACACGACCTCGTCCTTGAAGTGACGCCAAATATTGTGAGGCATAATATTATTTTTAGTCTAATTATTTACCTAGAAATGATTATCGTTTTTTTGGTTTATAAATATAATGATGTTTTTTTTTTAATATATATAATCCAGTAAAATAAACTTAATTTAAAGATATTGTTAATATAATTGAAAAAAATAATTTTTTATTGCAAACAATTTTAGTTTATTTTTGAATATTTCCAAACAACAATTATTAAAGGTTATATTAAAAAAGGTGCAAGTAATGTTAAGATTTATCTATTTTTTAAATTATTTTTTAATTCTCTAATATTCACAGCAATTACCATTCATAAATACATTTTGTTTTTAATCTGTCGTAAAAGGTGAATTGTTAATTCTTTCTTTCATTTAATATAATTTTTTTTCAAAGTTTAAGACTAATTTAGAAACCAATTGTCTAGATTTAATTGAATAAAAAAATATGAAATCCAATGCTGATGCGTTTGGCGTTTCATACTCCAAATTGTTTTAAAAAATTCTTTATTTAAACTGAAGGATTTTCGGCATATGCCTTATTTTATTTTTACTCATGCAAGCCTAAATTTGTAGAATAAATATTAAAGCATAGACATGTTTCAGCAAATATTGCCGAAGCAGCTTGCTTACCTCCCCCATTGTCAGTTTCTCTAGTGGTGGAAATTCAATGATTACGTAAAAATATAAATTTGGAGTATAATTGATATTCTTGTTTTATTATTGAGAATAATTCTAGTTCCCTAATTATGGGTTTCACTGAGTTTTAAATTAATAATTTAAGTAAGTAAATTAAAAAAAGATTGATTTGTTAATGAAATTTGAGCCGGGCACCAATTCATATTAACAATTTGAATCAGGCGCCAATTTTTTTGCTAACAAATTGAGTCGGACGCCCATTTTTAACAAGCAATTTGGGTCGGGCTTAGGCATAAAATCAAAATCAATTTTCATTGTGATGGTGATTTGAGGTCATTATTTTGATTTTTGATAATTGCAATCACATAGCACTTTAATTACCTTTTTATTTTTCCAATAAAAATTTGGAGTATAATTGATATTCTTGTTTTATTATTGAGAATAATTTAGTTCCCTAATTTTGGGTTTCAATGAGTTTTAAATTAATAATTTAAGTAAGTAAATTAAAAAAAGATTGATTTGTTAATGGATTCATTTGAATTGAATAAAGTATTTCACTTGGAACTAATCTAAATTGTTTTCTCTGTGTTTTGTTTTTATTAATTTAATATTTGAATTTTATATATATTTTTTCGTTAATTCTAGTCTCTAACAGATAAATTTTTTATTAAGAATATATTTTTAATTTATTTGAAATGAAACTTTCATAATTTCAATTTTTCAAAAAAAGTATATTATTTTATTTTTATTTGATATATTAATGAAATCGTACAAAAATGTAATGTGCCCACGCAGCAAGCTTCGGCTCATCTTCTGACATTTTTTTATTATTTTAAGCCTTTTTTAAATTTTTAAATTTAATATTTTTACTAACGATTAAATACAAGTAAAAATAACATTAACAATTTTCTCTGTTTCAAAGATATCCGAAACTTTTAAAAATAAATAAATGTGCTTTGCCAATCGTTGTTTGATTTCCAAATTTTGTTTTTTTAAATGTATTTTTCTCATTTAATTATTTACATTAAATTTGATAATTAATATCTCTTATTTAAATATTTTATATTTTAATTTATAATTTCATCATTTTCAATTGTATAATAAAAGTGATTAATGTTCTTGATTGAGGTCAATTTTCAACTAAAAATTTCGATATCATGGGTTGGTTAATCATTAAATTTTCTTTATTAATAAACATAAATTTATAGAATGTTTTAATTAGAATTCAATTTTTTCAAGTGATTCAAGGGTCTTTTTTCAATACGAAAGCGTCCTCTGTAAAAGAAATTAATTATTTTTAAATAATTATCGAATGGAGAATGAAAACTAAATAAAACTTTGTTTTTGGGCTTTTAGGCTTAACATCTTATTTTTTACATTTCTAAGAAATTAATTTCACTACTGGTATTTTAAGTGATTAAAGTAAAATTAGTCCTCAACATCGGGAAAGTGTGAATGTCGCCTATTACACATATAAATTCGGGTGAGAGTGCTATATTTATCTTTAGAAAAAATTCATAAACTTTAAGAAAATTTATTTTTCAAACGAGAATTTTCCCACTGACATTTTTTAAATTTCTCTAGCAATACAGACAAATCTTGTAGAGGAATTTGATTTGCTACTCGCCCCCTGAATTTTCTTTTCCTTATTTGTTCGGGATGGAAAAGAACTCAAGATACATTTAGTCTTGCTCTGCTTTTCATCAGCAGGGAAAGCATTTGGGGCACCAAAAATTTGCAGAAAAGGAAATCTGATGCCCAAAAATGTCGAGAATCGGATTTTTGTACAGCTGGTGTTCAGCATTTATATAAATAGGCTCTTCATTTTGAAATTGCAAGCAAAATTTGTTCGCGTTTAAGCATGTCTCATAATTTTTCTAAAGATAAAAATAGCACTCTCACCGAATTTGAGTGTAACAGGCGACATTCACACTTCCCCGATGTTGGAGACCAATTTTACTTTAATCACTTAAAATACCAGTAGTGAAATTAATTTCTTAGAAATGTAAAAATAAGAGACTAAGCTAAAAACCCAAAACAAAGTTTTATTTAGTTTTCGGTCTCCATTCATATTTTCAAAAAATTTTTTTCATTTTTTTCCCGAAATTGTCCGCAATTTCCCACTGCGTCCGGCCCTCTCCGAAAAGTTGTACTTTTGGTGTGGAAGATATGTCGTTTGAATGCCAGCCATCTCATTACGACTTCAATTGAAATAATTCAATTACAAATTTTCCCTTATTCAAGCCTATTTCACGAGATTAATTTAATATATGATTATAAATTGCTTTATATTATATGATTTTTTATTACACAAGAAAAACTGTTTTTTGCCTTTTATTTTCTATTCATGAATAAATTCAACCATAATTTGATTTAATTATGCATTTTAAGCCGGATATGATCAATCAACAAATATTAATTTAAATTTTGTTTATTTAAAAAATTTTTAATATTTTTCAAAATTAAAAGTAATTTAAGTGATTAAAATTATGTCTAGATTTAGTTGTAATAAAGCACTTTGTATTTATAATTTGAATTGTCTACTGAAATTTTATTATTTTTTTTCTTTTCTCTCTGACAAATGAGCTAATAATTTTTATTCGTTTAAATGCTTATGTTAATTAATTAATTTCTTTTTTTTCTGTTATTAGTTGCACTATTTCAGTTTGGCTGCTTATGTATTGAATCATATTTCAATGTTTGTTTTTGCTGTGTCCGGAAAATGAATCGGAGAAAGGCTGCCGATGCCGATGAATTTCTTGGTTTCCAAAGGAAAATAGTCTTAATGGGGTGTCCACAAAGCCATAGGGAAAGCCGTTCTGCGTAATTATTTTATTTTCAATTTTAGATTTAATTGATTGTGAAGGCTTACAACGATGATTTTTTCTAATTCTAGGTATTGTAATATTAATAATTATGAGTATTTTATCAATCGAATTTATTTACCTTGATTTTTTTATTAACTTTTTTTTATCAATCATAAATTTTTTTTGAATGTTATTTTTTGTCATAGCATCATTATTTATTATTTATTTTCTTATATACAAATGGGCACATAAGTAATAGGAGAATGATAAAAGAGAAAAACACATAATTGTTTAAATGAGTATGGTGATAATTGGAAAGGCCAAAAGGGATTTCGTTATTTATTTTTGAATTTTTGAGTAAAAGGTTTAAATAAATGATAAAAGAATTAATTATATTTATTTATTTTTTTGTGTTTTTATTAAAATGTAATGGATTAAAATGTTAATTGATTTTAATTAATAATTTTTTTTAAATCCCTTTCCTATTTTTCATTGTTTTTCAATTCCATTTAAATGAGAATTATTTTCTAGATCTTACCTCATAATTCTATATTTATATAATTGTTTTTAAATATGAAATTATTTATCAATTATTATTTATTATTGTTCATTATTGGTTTATTTATTATTTTAGTTTAAGCATTTTGTATCCTTGGAAGGTGTTTTTTTAATAAATTTTATTTTATTCCATTTAATACTATTCTTCCAAATTATTATTGTTGTATATTTTTACAATTTAATTTAATACGACCTACTTTCATTTTCATTTAACCTTTATATTCTTTTTATTATTTCTTCACTATTCTCTACTTTGAATGCTCAATTAAAGTTTCCTTTATTTTAAAACTCGCTTTAATTAGCATATAAATTATTAATTTATATTATTATTGGTAGAATAGCTATTTTGTCGGTGTCATTAAAAGCCTTTAAAATTTTTAATTAAAAACCATTTCATTACTGAATCCACCACTCCAATATTGCCCGAATGTAACTTTTCTTAAAAAGGCATGCAAATAATACTTTTTGCAGAATATTATCAAAGTCAATTTCAGTTTGTTTTATTATAATCTCTTGACTTATTAGCATATGAATTATAGGTTAAATTTAATGGTTAGAATATGTATTTTATAGGTTTCATTAAAAATTTTAAATTGGATTTATTTTCTAGCATAATTAAAGTCTAATTAAACAGAATAACATATGATAATTAAAAATATTCATTTATTGCTTTTTTTCATTTTTATAGCATTTCGAACCTTCTTAAAAAATTATTTGGGTTTTGTTTTTATTGCATAATTGCATTTCATTAATAATCATAATTAATTGTTTAATTATCTTGCTGCACTGTGATACATTCGTTCATATATGAAGTAATCATTTTAAGAATGTTTTGCATTAGAATTTTACCCCTTTGTTGTTTTAATTTTATTAATTCATTAGTTTACTCTCTCTTTCCTTTTATTTTTTTATTTTTTATAAATCAATTATTTCGTAAGTTAAAATCCATATTGTATTATACCTTCATGTTTTGCGATAGGAGCACTGGGAAAAATCCCGTCTTAACACGGTAAGTTCGCAAAAATGTTATAAAATAATGAAATACTTTTTTATATTTTATTTTAAACCACGAAAAATTAATTCAAATGAATCGTTATAAATAACCACTTTTGTCTGCGGTTTTAATTAAGCAAATAATTATCTTCTTAGGCGAATCGGATCCAGTGTATTATTTATTCACTTTTTTCGGTTTATTTATGAATATTATTATTATAAATTATCTTTTAATTTTTACATTTAACTTTTCTTTTTTCCATCAGTTTAATTTTATTTTATTATTCTTTATGAATATTTGTTAATGCAAGGCTTATTTTCCCTTTTATTCTGATACATATTCACAAACTAAAATTATTTCCTTTTTAATGCTTTTTATTCTTATTTTTATAAAAACAATTATGTATTTCGCGGTGATTAATCTTATTTGTTATGAATATGTTTTGACTTAAATTAATCACAATTTTTATATCAAATTTAGTTATTTTAATTTAATCTTTTTTATTACTAGTAATTTTAATTTAAAATTCTTTCTATCTTTAATCACAAAGTCTAGATCCATTTTTTGAGTTTTTGTTCAGTTTAATATTTTCCATTTGCATTTTTCCATTCTTTCTTGCATCGTAAATGTTTTGTCCGTTCCAAATCCAAATTTTATATTGAAAGTTGATTCAGTTTATATTATTATCACCCTTATTTTATTTGATCATTTATTCAAATTTTTTATTTATTTATAATTGTTTTCGAATTTATAATTCGTTTAAATAGCACTTTGTATTTATCAATTCAGCGTATTTTTAATTTTTTCTCAGCTAAGCTTCGAGTACCCTTCATCTTTTAGGTATCGTTCTTCGCACCACATTCTAATATTTTTGACATCATATTTTTAAAATTTGTCTTTAATTACTTTTAATATTTATTTTAATTCCCGTCTAATTCACAAATTCACATCATATTTGTGTTTGAAACCTTGTGCAATCAATAAGTTTAAGCATTCTATTTTTCTCAAATGAATTTTTTTATATTAATACAATATAAAAAATTTTTAGTTTAATATTAATGAGATAATTAAAAATTATTTCAACTTTTATTTTTCTTTTATTTTGAAATTGTCAATTTATAAAAAGAATAGAAAAATTTTCAAAAAAATTAGGCATCGAACCTTTTGAAATTCTAATACAATTTGCAGTTTTTACAAAAATTGTTGAAATTATAATAAAAAATTTCCATAAAGTTTAATATACTCAACCATTTACATAGAGAAATATTTTAAAGTATTTAAATTATCGCCATGCAATGAAAAATTATGTGAATTAAAAATGTGTTATAAAAACATTTAGATTTCATTTTTTTATTTTGTGCGATACGCAAACTATTCAATTTATTGTTTAATTTCTTTAAATCCAGAAGTTAATGTCCAATATTGGACAAAAATCAAAAATTTATTGCCTTTATTATGTAAACACATTTATCTGCCAATTTTTGAATTAAGGGACCTTTAACATATAAATAAACCATACATTTTTGAATTATTATTTTTAAATAAATTTTATGTAATTCGCAATAAAATTTTAACCAACATTTTTAGTCAATATTTTTAATATATTTCTATTTTCACAATTTTTATAAAAATCAAATATTTTCTAAATAGCAATAAAATATTTTTCGTTTTGACTTAAATTTCGTAAAAAAATTTTGGAAAGTAAATCAACTAGTACAAATACCAAGGAAGAAAAAATTTTGATAAGAAATGAAAAGAGGAAACTGAAAATAAAATTAGTGGAAGGGAGGGGGCATCTGATGGAGAAATGCCAATGATGCGAAGAAGGAAGAACGCGTCGTTTTATGTCGATTGACTAACAATAAGATTGCAGCGAGAGAGTCAGAGAGAGACCAATGAGCGAAGAGAATAGAAGAGAGAGAAAGAAAGGTTGAAAGAGAAGGGGGGTGGGAGAGAATGAAAGAAAATATGATGACATACAATTTTGCAGTTGCAAATTAAGTATATACAGGAGTTTCAAAGTAAAGATTTGACAAAATTGAGGGATTTTTAGAAAGCAATTTTTGAAATTTTTTACTAATTTTTTAATTGTCTTGAATTTTTGTAAAGAAATTTCTATAAAAAACTAAAATACTCACAAAAATAGTGACGAAATGCCAAAATAATGATGTAATTATTTTAGTACTATAAAGTCCAAAATAATATTTTCTAGTTAAAAATATAACTAAAAATTACATCCCTAGTGATCAGAACATAAGGGTTTTTGCGGACGCATTGGCGGTGTGGTAAAATTTTAAAAATTGTCATCCAGAAATTCCGATTTATTTTACTGATGGTTCACATTACCGCCAAACCGTAAATAGTTTCATTTATTACTAGGGATGCGATTTTTAGGCTCTAAAAACTGCAAAATAGGTAGCTAGGCTCTAAAAACCCCAAAAATAGATTAAAAATTCTTGTTAAGAAAATAAATAAATAAACTTTTGGTATGAATTTTTGAAAAATTTTTCATTTCTTAGGGGGTGATTTTTGAAAATTTCAGGTCGATTCTTTGGGTGTATTTTTGAAAAAAATTTTAGGTCGATTCTTAGGGGTATATTTTTAGTTTTTATTACACTTTTGTATAATAATTTTCGGCAAAATGCCAAAATAGGCAAAAATAGGTTTTTTCAAAAAAATTTTTAGGCTTTTGGCTCTATAAATAAAAACCTTGAAAATTGGCACTAATAACGCGAAAAGTAGCTTAACAACAGCCCAAAAAAATATGTTTTTCGTGCGTTTTAGTCCACGTGGAGCTCAGGAAACAAATAGGAAAAAACCTAAAAATCGCATCCTATTTATGACCCTTAATAACAGTTTATTTGAAGTATAATTTGAGCTTTTGAAATTTGTCAATATATGAAATAATTTCAAAATTTATCAGTTGAACGGTTTCGGTAAGATACCGAAAAAACCGAATCAATAAAACCGAAGAAATTTTTCGGTTTATTTCAGTTTTTTTGAATTTGTTTATTTTTTTTCAAAAAATCAATAAACCATTTTTATTAAAAGAGAAAGCGAATATCACCACTGAGCAAAATCGATTCTGGTATTTTTTGACAAAAATCGAGCAAATCGCATTAAAAATTATAAAATTTCCCGGCTTCTATCGGCACCGCTGGGTCCCACAGTGCACAAAATTTTTGGAAGAAGTGCACCGCAAAAAAAGCGCTTTTAAAAGCAAAAAAAGTCGTTGCTTTGCTTTTAATTGCAAAAATTTGCCTGTTATTAATTGTCAAAGCCCGAGCCCGGTTATTTTGACCGGGCTAAAACGGATTTAATTTTGCCAGCGAAACTGTCCAAAATTTGTTAGAAATTTAAAATTATATTGGCGAAATGTCTTTACCTCAAAATTTAAATATAGAAACATAAGGATTTTGGAAATTTATACAATTTAACTGTTAATTTTCTTTGCGACACCTATAGGCTCCGTCAGATTCCAAAATTCGCTTAAAACATTCAAAAGTTGATCCAAATCAGCAATTTTTTTGGTGAAAGTTCTAAAATGGATGCAAAACTTAAAAAATTTCCTGCCGGCCCTAAAATATTGGCTAAATTGCAAAATTTGTGATTTTTGGACAAAATCTATTAACTAAAAATTTTACCCGGCGGCTACGGCACCACCGGACCGCTCCTCCTTGTACCCCAAAATTTTTTTTTTGAAAAAGCGCGCCATAAAAAAGTATTTTGATAAGTAAAAAAGATAGTTACGTGGGCTTGACTTTATTTTAAGCTAAAATAGAAGACGAAAATTTTTCAATTTAATTTTATTATTTCTTATTTGAGAAAGATTTTTCCATAGACTGATTATTAATCATAAATTTATGTTTTCGTAGCATTCTATCTTTAAATTTTTAAAGCTTAGGTTTGATATTTATTATTTTTACAAAAATAATTATTTCATTATAATTTTTTTGTGTTCTTAAATGTTACTTGCTTTTTTTAAAATTGAACATTCCATATAAATTCTTTAATATTTATAACTTATTTCTTTTTTTAAATTTTATTGGATATTTTTTATCATTTCGTATAAACTCTCGAAGAAATGAATAAAGTTTTCAGCTTTTCGTAATGAAAGGTTTTTATTAGAACTTTAAATAGAATACTGATAACTTAAAATTATACATTTATGCTTCACAATTTTTAAAAAAATTGTAGTTTATTAAAAATTGTATTTCTATTTATTATCAAACGAAATAAAAGAGCACCCAAATCAATATTAAATTTAGCAAAATAAAAAAAAAATTTTGAAGAAAATGAGGAGATTTTCATTCATTTAATATGCATCTCTTTAGCCCAAATAATTTAATGGAAAATTTATGGGGTTTTCTGAATATTTAATTTTTCTATTTTATTTAATTTTTTCGATGCTAAAAGTCAAACCGAACTAATACACTGGCATTAGAAAATTTTTATGAAACAATTTCTGAGTATCTATTGGCTGACCACATTTGCTTTATTTTGTTTTTTTATTTTGTTTTTAATATAAAGTGACGTCTTGTCGTCTTTTTTTTCATCTCTTCTACGCACATTTGCTAAAATATTTTTCAAGATATTTCTTCTTCTTAGGTTTCTTACATTTCTATAAAAAATTAATTTTTGTGATTTTTTATTTTTGGAAAACAATGACATATCATATATATTTAAACATTTTGCAACCATTTGCCCATTTTTTTGTTTTAGTCTTTAATCCTTATTTTGAACTTTAATTTTTCTCTTTTAATCAGTTGGTCTGTATCGAACGAGAATTATATTTTTTTATAGGAAAAACTTCCAAGATAAATTATTTTCACGTTTTAAGAATTTCATTTCATTAAAGCAAACAACTATTTTATTTTTTAGCAAATATTTTATTTTTCCAATCCGAATTGAACAATTCTTTGTTTTTTTATGATTTTTTTAAATAATTATTTAACTCTTTGTTATGAAGTTAAGACAAACAATTATTTGGATAAATAAATACTCTCCGTATTTTTCCCCAATTAAATTGGTGTAGTATCGCTCTCTAAATTTTGCAGTTCTTCCACTTATTTATTTTACTTTTTTAGTTTATATAGTAATATTTTTGTGTATTTTAATATTATAGTTTATATTTTATTTTTTATTTTTTGAAATTTTTATCATATTATTTTGAAATAATGTCTTCTATTCCAATTAATAGTATTTAGTTTGGTTCAATTAGTGATTTATCAAAATATTTAAATCTTTTTTCTTAGCAAATTGTGTTTTTTCGATCTGAATTGTCGGAATTAAATTTTTAATAAAGTAATTTTTTTATTTATTTTTAAACTATGATCGAAGAAAAATAATTCATTTTAAAACTTTTTAATTTTATTTTTTGTTTCATTTTATATTCAGCTTATAAAAATTAAAATAATTCAAAGTCATAAAATTAAACTTGGTTGTTGTTCAGTCCCTGCGTTGCATTTTCCGTTGCTTCTCGATGAAATCCTCGTAAGCTTCATCCAAATCAAAAAGGTCACGCGGCATCGATGTCATTGTGTTTCATAAAAATTCAAAAATTCGTTAAAAAGATTCGAATTTTGCATTTGGATTTTATTTTGTTGTTTTATTTACTCATATTTTTTCTAAAAAATTAGTTTTGGTTTGTTATTAATTATTCTACTCACAACATATATTTAGTAATAATTTGTCATAACTTTTATATTTTTATAGATTACAATATTCATATTGTTAAAACTTGATGATAACATTTGTATATTATTTCCAATTAGTTTAAATTTAGTTTTGCTATAATTAAATATTGAAGTGTTTATTTCGGTCAAATAATTTAATTTATTTATTTAAATTGTTTTTGAGTTTTTCTTACATTATGTGGTTAAGCTAATTATTTGCACAGCAATGAATATTTTTATTTCTTTAACAAATAAGAAAAAGGTTCTCAAATTAATTTATATGATTGGTTATTATTATTTTCTATTCGTTCGTGAAATTATTAATTAAAATTTTTTGCATATTTTTATCTGTTTCTTAAATATTCCGTATTTAAACGATTATTTTATACTCATTTTATGAAATTAATTTTTTTAAATTATAACTTTTGGGTAACTTGTTAATTATTTCAATTACAACCAATCATAATATAGTTTACTTATTTCATAGAATTTTCAAATAAAAATATTATACAAATTTAATTATTTAAAGTTAGGAATAGTTGATTAAAATATTTTTTTTTATAAAAACATAGAACATGATTTAATTATTTTTAAATAATTAATTTTTTGTAATTTAATATAATGAATGATTGCTAATTACACACACTTTTTAAAATACTTGAGCGTTCTTTCATTAAAATGGAAATTTCAATTAAGTATAACTCTTATTCCAAATTCTCTTTTTGAAATGAATTACTTTGGCCTTTAGTCACTTTTTCTTTATAAAATATTTTTATAGAAATAAATTTTATCTTTCTACTGAATAAGTATTTTCACCGATAATAAATTACATATAAAATAAATTTTTAATGTATTTGATTAATTGAATATAACATATTAATCGTTATAATAGTTATTTCATCATATAAAAATAATTTCTTTGTTCATGGCTCAATTATCATTGTTTTAAACTTAATATTTACATTCGATTTACTTTTATTATCTTATAACTAGCGTGCCGGTAGATGGCTGCGCTTTATAGAAAGCCGAGCCTATCCCTTCGAGGGGTAGGTGCGTACGGGGTGCACAGTTGCGGTTGTTAGTGCAGTAGCAGCTCAGGCGCAGATGCGTGTCTGGTTGTTCGTGCAGCAGCAGCTACCGGTGAACAGCCGAGCCTAGCCGTTCACCCCCCCCCCCGCCCCCACGTGGGATCCAAAAGAATTGATCAGGTTCATATTGACTCGGTACACTCGCTCGTCGCTTCGCTTCGCTCCGCTCCTCGCTCGCGCACCTCGGAGGGCGGGCGCTTCGCGCCCGCCCCTTGTCGAAAAGGAAAAGGAAAATAAAAAGGAAAAAGAAAATGAATGGGAAAAGGAAAGGAAAAAGAAAAGGAAAGGGAAAAGGAAAGGAAAAAGAAAGGAAAAGGGAAAATAAAAGGAAAGGGAAAAGAAAAGGAAAAAGAAAAGGAATGGGAAAAGGAAAGGAAAAGGAAAGGAAAAGGAAAAATAAAAGGAAAGGGAAAAGAAAAGGAAAAAGTTAAGGGAAAAGAAAAGGAAGAGGATGAG
>SIJG01000154.1:183399-289789 GCA_023374025.1 Heterodera schachtii
GTTCGTATTGACTCGGTACACTCGCTCGTCGCTACGCTTCGCTCCGCTCCTCGCTCGCGCACCTCGAGGGCAGGGCGCTTCGCGCCCGCCCCTTGTCGTGCAGCAAATAACACGTAATGTGGAAAATGCGTGGCTACCGGGCAAGAGGCCCGGTTGGTATTGACTCGGTACACTCGCTCGTCGCTTCGCTTCGCTCCGCTCCTCGCTCGCGCACCTCGAGGGCAGGCGCTTCGCGCCCGCCCCTTGTCGTGCAGCAAATAACACGTAATGTGGCAAATGCGTGGCTACCGGGCAAGAGGCCCGGTTCGTATTGACTCGGTACACTCGCTCGTCGCTTCGCTTCGCTCCGCTCCTCGCTCGCGCACCTCGAGGGCAGGCGCTTCGCGCCCGCCCCTTGTCGTGCAGCAAATACCACGTAATGTGACAGATGCGTGGCTACCGGGCAAGGAGGCCCGGTTCGTATTGACTCGGTACACTCGCTCGTCGCTTCGCTTCGCTCCGCTCCTCACTCGCGCACCTCGAGGGGGCAGGGCGCTTCGCGCCCGCCCCTTGTTGTGAAAATTGAAAAATTAAAACTCGGCTTAAACATGCCCAAATTAAAACCACAGAGCATAGAAATGATGGAATAAAAACGGATAATTAAGAGGGAAATTTGAATAGAATAGCCAAAACAAATTTCCTTGGATTGTAAGAAGTATTTTTTTAATTAAACATTTTTTAAAAATTTTGATTCTCCATGACAAGCCCTAAATTGTTTTTTTTTCTACTTTATTATTAGTTTTAAATAACCACAATTGAAAAAAGGCTTTTTTTATCGAATCTTATGAAAGCTGTGAGGTCACACTACCCAGTGCTAATAAGGGAATTTAGTACCAGAGGAACCCTCTTACGCGTCCCTAATTAGGCCCCTCATTGGGATGATAATGGATGCCTTCATTAACAATTTATTTGAAATATAATTCACTTTATTTATTTCACATTTATTTATTTAAATTTGACTATGTCATTCGTTTTTTTCTCTTTTATTTCTTCCGATTCGTGATTACTTTATTAATGTCAAAATTTTATCAGTTTTATAAAATTGAGATATAATTGAGAAACATTTAAAAAATATATTCTTTTGTTTCAAAAAAGTGCCATTGACAGCACAAATTTTGCAATGAAGAAAATGTTTTGGCATTTTAATTTGTTAATTGTTGCCGGAATTTGTCATCACAAATTACAGGTTGATTCTTGGCCATTTGGCATTAAAAAAAGGAAAAGAAAGGACGAAGGTACGGATGGATGAAAGGTAAACAAATTATGCAAAAAAATAGCCGAAAAGATTTTGGATAAAATTATTGTAAACATTTAATTTGATTGATTTATTTGATCTTTTTTAAAATTCATAATTAACATTAATTTAATTTCATAAATATAAATAATGATAATCGAAAAATTCTATAATGATTTAACTTTTACTATAAAATGTCCTAATTTAAAAATCAGCAAAAATTGACAATTTATCTTTTCTGTTCCGATTTGATTAATTTGGACTATTAAAAATATAATTAAAAAGAATAATAGGTGGGGTTCCATTATGTTTAAAAATTATCAAAAATAAATTGTATATTTCTCGAAAATATAATTTTAACAATAATATTTAATTTGTATAATGACAAAATCGCAATTCTATAGATTTCTTACAAATCAGAAAAACCTACTTAATCGGAAATAATTAATATTTAAGATTTTATATTGTTATTCTACTGAACAATTTGTTGGCAAGAGAAGTAAAATAATGATTTATTTTTAAATATATAATTTTCTTTATCAAATAACAAATAAATTTAATAAAAATATTGTAAGGAATTAATTTATAGAATATGTTGCAAAGAAAAGACATCTCCCATTTTAGCGTACTATTTCTTTGCCTCTGTAAATTGAGAAACAAATGTAATTTGGGCATGAACCTATATTATGCTTAATTGTGGATATCACTTGGAAAGCTCGTTAAAAATGCTACAAAAATGTTAAAAATGTACGCCTATCAAAGAGCTGCGAAAAGCTTTATTTAAGATTTTTTACAGGAATGGCAAGTGGTTATAAACATATGACCATGACTTATAAGATTACACACAGCCGGGGGGGGGGGGGGGGGAATCAATTTTTGTTTTCTGTTTTCTTTAGAGTTGAGCGGGACCGGGACCTGAACACGGACAACTGAGTACAACTGAGTAACGAAGTCCCGATTTTGACCGGGACCGGGACTAGTCCCGGTTTTTCCCGGTTTTCCCAGCCAAAAATTCCCGGTTTTTCAACCCGAAAAGGACCAGGTCCCGGTTAAGCCCAAAATTCCCAGTCCCGCTCAACTCTAGTTTTCTTCGTGTTCTTTCTCTGTCTTTCTTTTTCGCTTCTCCGCTTTCTATGGCAAACACCGCGATAAATTTTATTATATGGCTTTTACAAGGTCAAGTAAATTATTGATTTACAATTTTGATCGTCTCCGGTGACCACTCTAATAAAATGAAATTAATGGAAAATAAATTTAATCATTATTTTACTTATTCTTGCCAATAATTTGTTCGGTAGAATAAAATTTAATAAATCTTTCTTTATATTTTATTTTCAATGAGGTAGGATTTCTTAGTTGTAAGAAATCAGAGGATAAAGATTTTAATTATTTATAAAATTAAAAAATTGGCAAAAAATATATTTTTAGAAATACCAAATTATTTTTGAGATATGAAGAATATGAAAGCCCACCTATTATTCGTTTTAATTATATTTTTGATTAACCAAATTAATCAAATTGAAACTGATAAGAAAAAATTGGGACAAAAGTCATTTGGAGAAATATTTGGAGAAAAATGGGAAGAAAAAGAAGAAGAAAATTTGGATGAAAAAAGAGAAATAATTGGAAAATTCAACAAAATAAAAGAGAAAATAAAGCAAAAAGGAAGAAAATATTCAGCGAAAGAATGGGGAAAAATTAATTCGAAAATAGCAAAAAAATTGGGAACAAATAGTAATTACATTCAAAAATGGATTAAAGAATTGGGCCTTAATCAAAGAATACGAAAAAATTACAAGTCAAAAACTGATGAAGAAAAAATTGAAATTGTACAAAAATTTGTTGCAATGGCAAATGAATATAAGCAAAAAAGAAAATTTTCAAGAAAAGAATGGCAACAAAATTATGATGAAATTGGTAAGAAAATTGGAGTTGGCTATGAAATAATTATGAAATGGAAAAAGCAACTTGGAATTTGCAACAAACGCATAAAGAAGAAAGAAAAAATAGAAAAAATGAAAATTTATTGGCACATAAAACGTAAAAATCCAAAAATGAGTGATCAGAAAATTGCTAAATCATTGAAAATTCATAGCAGAAGCATTTTTAATTGGAAGAAGCAATTTTTCGAAGAAGAAATTCCCCGAGAAAAAGAATGAATCAGGCTATTTTACACGATAAAACAAAAAAAAACCCGATCAAATTGTTTCCACATATAAATCTAAAAAGATTTGCTATTAATGTATTTTTTCCTTAGATCTTTAGACTATTTTTTCAGAGCAGGCTTCCAAACAATTTTTTTTCTAAATTGTTCATCAATCTATTCAATTAGCAAAACATCGGTTGTTGTTCAGGTCACTCTCACAATACTATTCCATCATTATAAATATAAAGGAATAAAATGGATATTTTAGAGGGAAATTTGAATTAGAATAGCCAAAAAAAATTGTATTGTAACACAGCTAAGAAGAACCATTTTTTTAATTATATAATTTTTTTTACATTTAAATCATATGAAAATTGATATAAATTCATTTTATTTCATTTTGGAGGTTCATGAATTTATCAAAGGATAATTAAATTAATTACCTTTAATATATTTATTGCATTAGATAAACAACAAATAGGTATTAAGTTGTGCTCGATATCGAGAATTTTCCTAGACTTACGGTTCACGAGGCTCGAGAAAATTTGAAACCGATATTTGGCCAGAGATTGAGAAAATTTGATAGTAAACTCTAGAAATTTGAATCCAAAATAATGAAACTCCACTTATTATTCATTTTAATTATATTTTTGATCATCCAAATTAATTAAATCGGAACAGAAAAGAAAAAAGTTCAACGACAAACATTCGACGAAATATTTGGAGAAAAATGGGAAGAAAAAGAAGATGAAAATTTGGAAGAAAAAAGGGAAATAATTGCAAAATATTATAGATTAAAAGAAAAAATCAAGCAAATAGGAAGAAAATATTCAAAAAAGGAATGGAATAAAATTAATTCGAAAATAGCGAAAAAATTGGGGACAAATCGCAAATATATTTATAAATGGATCAAAGAATTGGGACTTAATCAAAAAATACTTAAAAGTTACAAATCAAAAAGTGATGAAAAAACTTGCAATTGTACAAAAATTCATTGAAATCAAAAATGAATATAAGCAAATAGGAAGAAAATTTTCAGCAAAAGAATGGAACCAAAAGTATGCCAAAATTTGCAAGAAAATTGGTGGAAGCATTGAAACACTTAGAAAATGGAAGAAACAATTTGTCATTAGCAAGAAAAAGATAACGGAGGAAGAAAAAATAGCGAAAATGAAACTTTAATGGCAAATAAAACGTAAAAATCAGAAAATGAGTGACAAATACAGTGTGACACAAAATGATACGTTCACCCCCGAATTTGAGTTTTTATAATTTCAAAATTGACGAAATTGTTTGAAATTGGGCAAAGCAATGAAAAATGCGCAAATAATATGATTTAATTGATAAAAGAAAATTTTTCCTTTTTGTTCATCAATATTCACCAATTTTCATAAAATAAGTGACACAAAATGATACGTTCACTTTTTAAAAAAATTCATAATGTCTGAAAAAGTCGTTCACAAAATCTGAAATAATTCATGTAAGTTTAAATTTTGAAGCTTATCAAAAAAGTCAATTACACCATGTTCATCAGATCACTTCTTCATGGTGATCTGAAAACTCGAAATGGCTTAAAATCGGGAAAATTTTCGAAAAAAATTCCTAGGGGTTTGAAAAATTTTTTCTTGAAAAAATTATTAAGCCTTTTTTGATAAGCTTCAAAATTTAAACTTACATGAATTATTTCAGATTTTGTGAACGACTTTTTCAGACATTATGAATTTTTTAAAAAGTGAACGTATCATTTTGTGTCACTTATTTTATGAAAAATTGGTGAATATTGATGAACAAAAAGGAAAAATTTTCTTTTATCAATTAAATCATATTATTTGCGCATTTTTCATTGCTTTACCCAATTTCAAACAATTTCGTCAATTTTGAAATTATAAAAACTCAAATTCGGGGGTGAACGTATCATTTTGTGTCACACTGTAGTGCTGTTCGAGACCAAAAATTTCCCGAGACTCGAGACCGAGACTCGACCCCGAGACCGAGACTCGACCCCGAGACTCGACCCCGAGACCGAGACTCGACCCCGAGACTCGAGACCGAGACCCAAAACCCCGAGACCGAGACCAAAAAATCCTGAGACCCGTAGATTTTTTCAAAATTTTCTTATTCGCTTAAAAATGGTTAAAAAAAATTTTTTTTGCGTATTTCTTAACAAATTTTTGTTTTTTTTAAATTTTGATTAAATTAGGTACCATAATCAATCCAAAAACGCAATTTTTTTCGCGCGTTTTTGAGTCAATTTAAAAAATAAAGGGAATTTTGGAGCTCCGGCGGTGCCGATAGGCGCCGCCGGGAAAAATTTTGAAAATTTGAGTGCATTTGTTAACAGATTTAGTCCAAAAAATGTCCAAATTTTTGCGATTTTGAGCCAACTTTTTATAAAAATAAGGTTTTGGGTGCCGGCGGTGCCGATAGGCGCCGCCGGGGAAAATTTTGAATTTTTAGTGCAATTTGTGAACAAATTTAGTCCAAAAATAACAATATTTTATGATTTTAATTGTTAAAATTGTGATTGAATTCCCACCGAAAAAGGAATAATTTTGAAAATTAGAAGAAAAAATAATTACTTGAAGGGGAACTGATCCAACGCAAAAAGGAATTACATAACCAAGAGCACAACACACTAGACCACGCATATGAATAATCAAATGAAGCAAATAGTTAACAAAAGTACATTAATTTAAATTTACAAAAAGCCAATCATTAGCGGTGTAAAAAAGTCTCGGTCTCGGTCTCGAGTCTCGAAAATCGAGACCGAGACTTAAAAACCCGAGACCGAGACTCGAGACCGAGACCAAAAAACCCGAGACTTAAATGAGGGATAAAAACGGATAATTATGAGGGAAATTTGGAATTTATTAGAGACGGAAACAGCAGCAGATATTGTCTTTTAGTATTTTATAAAAGCAAATTAAAAACGGTCTGGCATTTTCTCATTTTAAATTTTTTTTAAAAATTTTATATGCACTTGGATCATCTATAAAGTTAAACTTGCCAGTCAATATGCCTATTTTATTAATTATGGTTTTAAATTGTCCCTCATTAATACCAAAATATTGATACAAATGAATTAAAAGTAAAACATGAAAATGATTATTTTCAAAATAAAACAAAAATAACTTACAAAATAAAGTAAGAATTTAAGAAAAATGAGTGAGATGAAAGGGTATAAATATTGGAAAGAGTTGTTTTTTTATTTTTACCAGTGCTGGGACATTAATAAATAAAATGAACAAATAAAACCCATAATTTCTTGAAGTTCAACCAATTAAACATTCTTGGTTTCATTAGTAGTTCTAAGAATTCTACATTAGGAAAAATTAATTCATTAAATTCAAAAATCGCGATTTCCAATTTTATGGTCATAAGCTTTTTTAAATTTTCAGTATTATTTGAATGGAATACAAAAATTCGAGAATGAATCGAATAAGGTGAATAGAAATTTAATGGGATCAAAAATATAAAATAAAAAAAACAATTTTAAAATTTGAACAACATTTTCTCATCTCATTTATATTTTCTCTTTTTAATTGCCAATAAATTTAAAAAAAAAATAGTATTGGTATCATACGATAGCTCTAACATTGCTTTATCATCATGAATCATTTCAGAATGTGTTTAAGAAAAGTTATGATGGATTTTTCTCGAAAAATCCGTAAATTTGGCAGTTTTTACGAAACGACCTAGCACCAAAAATAACTTCTGTTATTATTATTAGTGCTTATGATCAAAAATTAGGATTTCATCGATTTGCGACTTCAATCGAATGATTTGGGATTTGATATGATAAGGAAATTTTTTTTACTTTTGCGCTAAATTTAATTGAGGGATTTTTAGAGTCGAACACTAAAAACAGTGAATTATTCCAATTGAATCAAAAAAAAAAAATTATTTATAAAAATTTTATTTTTTCATTTTAAGTAAATTTGATCAGTAGAGCGAATTGTTTTGTGATGTTTTGCGGAAGGGGGAAAAGGCCATTTCCGGTCCCGGCCATTTGGCATGCTTGTGCCCGTCCCGGCCTTAGGGTCTACGCGTTGAACGAAAGTACAGGGTATTTTTTTTTGTTGTTGCAAGATTTAAACCGGTAGAATTCGGCACCGCCAAACCCTTACTATCCGCATAAAATTGGTAACTTTTGCTGTCAAATGTTGTTTGCTTAATAAACACAATTGAAAGGCTTTTTTTATCGACTTTATGAAATCTGTGAGGTCACCACTACCAGTGCTAATAAGGGAATTTAGTACCAGAGGAAACCCTCTTACGCGTCCCTAATTAGGCCACTCATTGGGCTGATACTGGATGCCTTCATTAAACAATTTATTTTGAAATATAATTCACTTTATTTATTTCACATTTATTTATTTAAATTTGACTATGTCATTCGTTTTTTCTCTTTTATTTCTTCCGATTCGTGATTACTTTATTAATGTCAAAATTTTATCAGTTTTATAAAATTGAGATATAATTGAGAAACATTTAAAAAATATATTCTTTTGTTTCAAAAAAGTGCCATTGACAGCACAAATTTTGCAATGAAGAAAATGTTTTGGCATTTTAATTTGTTAATTGTTGCCGAAATTAGTCATCACAAATTACAGGTTGACTCTTGGCCATTTGGCATTAAAAAAAGGAAAAGAAAGGACGAAGGTACGGATGGATGAAAGGTAAACAAATTATGCAGAAAAATAGCCGAAAAGATTTTGGATAAAATTATTGTAAAAATTTAATTTGATTGATTTATTTGATCTTTTTTAAAATTCATAATTAACATTTATTTTCTTTCATTAATATAAATAATGATAATCGAAAAATTCTATAATGATTTAACTTTTACCATAAAATGTCCTAATTTAAAAATCATCAAAAATTGACAATTTATCTTTTCTGTTCCGATTTTATTAATTTGGATTATTAAAAATATAATTAAAAAGAATAATAGGTGGGGTTCCATTTTGTTTAAAAATTATCAAAAATAAATTGTGTATTATATTTCTCGAAAATATAATTTTAACAATAATATTTAATTTGTATAATGACAAAATCGCAATTCTATAGATTTCTTACAAATCAAAAAAACCTACTTAATCGGAAATAATTAATATTTAAGATTTTATATTGTTATTCTACTGAACAATTTGTTGGCAAGAGAAGTAAAATAATGATTTATTTTTAAATATATAATTTTCTTTATCAAATAACAAATAAATTTAATAAAAATATTGTAAGGAATTAATTTATAGAATATGTTGCAAAGAAAAGACATCTCCCATTTTAGCGTACTATTTCTTTGCCTCTGTTAATTGAGAAACAAATGTAATTTGGGCATGAACCGATATTATGCTTAATTGTGGATATCACTTGGAAAGCTCGTTAAAAATGCTACAAAAATGTTAAAGTGTACGCCTATCAAAGAGCTGCGAAAAGCTTTATTTAAGATTTTTTACAGGAATGGAAAGTGGTTATAAACATATGACCATGACTTATAAGATTACACACAACCGGGGGGGGGGGGGAATCAATTTTTGTTTTCTGTTTTCTTTAGAGTTGAGCGGGACCGGGACCTGAACACGGACAACTGAGTACAACTGAGTAACGAAGTCCCGGTTTGGACCGGGATCGGGACTAGTCCGGGTTTTTTCCCGGTTTTCCCAGCCAAAATTCCGGTCCCGCTCAACTCTAGTTTTCTTCGTGTTCTTTCTCTGTCTTTCGTTTTCGCTTCTCCGCTTTCTATGGCAAACACCGCAATAAATTTATTATATGGCTTTTACAAGGTCAAGTAAATTATTGATTTACGATTTTAATCGTCTCCGGTGACCATTCTAATAAAATGTAATTAATGGAAAATAAATTTAATCATTATTTTACTTATTCTTAGCAATAATTTGTTCGGTAGAATAAAATTTAATAAATCTTTCTTTATATTTTATTTTCAATGAGGTAGGATTTCTTAGTTGTAAGAAATCAGAGGATAAAGATTTTAATTATTTATAAAATTAAAAAATTGGCAAAAAATATATTTTTAGAAATACCAAATTATTTTTGAGATATGAAGAATATGAAAGCCCACCTATTATTCGTTTTAATTATATTTTTGATTAACCAAATTAATCAAATTGGAAGTGAAAAGAAAAAATTGGAAGAAAAATCATTTAGATGAAATATTTGGAGAAAAATGGGAAGAAAAAGAAGAAGAAAATTTGGATGAAAAAAGAGAAATAATTGGAAAATTCAACAAAATAAAAGAGAAAATAAAGCAAAAAGGAAGAAAATATTCAGCGAAAGAATGGGGAAAAATTAATTCGAAAATAGCAAAAAAATTGGGAACAAATAGTAATTACATTCAAAAATGGATTAAAGAATTGGGCCTTAATCAAAGAATACGAAAAAATTACAAGTCAAAAACTGATGAAGAAAAAATTGAAATTGTACAAAAATTTGTTGCAATGGCAAATGAATATAAGCAAAAAAGAAAATTTTCAAGAAAAGAATGGCAACAAAATTATGATGAAATTGGTAAGAAAATTGGAGTTAGCTCTAGAAAAATTATGGAATGGAAAAAGCAATTTGGAATTTGCAACAAACGCATAATGAAGAAAGAAAAAATTGAAAAAATGAAAATTTATTGGCACATAAAACGTAAAAATCCAAAAATGAGTGATCAGAAAATTGCTAAATCATTGAAAATTCATAGCAGAAGCATTTTTAATTGGAAGAAGCAATTTTTCGAAGAAGAAATTCCCCGAGAAAAAGAATGAATCAGGCTATTTTACATGATAAAACAAAAAAAAATCCGATCAAATTGTTTCCACATATAAATCTAAAAAGATTTGCTATTAAATGTATTTTTTTTCTTAGATCTTTAGACTATTTTTTCAGAGCAGGCTTCCAAACAATTTTTTTTTTCTAAATTGTTCATCAATCTATTCAATTAGTAAAACATTGGTTGTTGTTCAGATCACTCTCACAATACTATTTCAATCATTATAAATATAAAGGAATAAAATGGATATTTTAGAGGGAAATCTGAATTTGAATAGCCAAAAAAAATTGTATTGTAACACAGCTAAGAAGAACCATTTTTTTAATTATATAATTTTTTACATTTAAATCATATGAAAATTGATATAAACTCATTTTATTTCATTTTGGAGATTCATGAATTTATCAAAGGATAATTAAATTAATTACCTTTAATATATTTATTGCATTAGATAAACAACAAATAGGTATTAAGTTGTGCTCGATATCGAGAATTTTCCTAGACTTACGGTTCACGAGGCTCGAGAAAATTTGAAACCGAGATTAGAGTATTTGGCCAGAGACTGAGAAAATTTGATAGTAAACTCTAGAAATTTGAATCCAAAATAATGAAACTCCACTTATTATTCATTTTAATTATATTTTTGATCATCCAAATTAATTAAATCGGAACAGAAAAGAAAAAAGTTCAACGACAAACATTCGACGAAATATTTGGAGAAAAATGGGAAGAAAAAGAAGATGAAAATTTGGAAGAAAAAAGGGAAATAATTGCAAAATATTATAGATTAAAAGAAAAAATCAAGCAAATAGGAAGAAAATATTCAAAAAAGGAATGGAATAAAATTAATTCGAAAATAGCGAAAAAATTGGGACAAATCGAAAATATATTTATAAATGGATTCAAAGAATTGGGACTTAATCAAAAAATACTTAAAAGTTACAAAACAAAAACTGATGAAAAAACTTGCAATTGTACAAAATTCATTGAAAGGGCAAATGAATATAAGCAAATAGGAAGAAAATTTTCAGCAAAAGAATGGAACCAAAATTATGCCAAAATTTGTAAGAAAATCGGAGTTAGCCGTGAAACACTTAGAAAATGGAAGAAACAATTTGTCATTAGCAAGAAAAAGATAACGGAGGAAGAAAAAATAGCGAAAATGAAACTTTAATGGCAAATAAAACGTAAAAATCAGAAAATGAGTGACAAATACAGTGTGACACAAAATGATACGTTCACCCCCGAATTTGAGTTTTTATAATTTCAAAATTGACGAAATTGTTTGAAATTGGGCAAAGCAATGAAAAATGCGCAAATAATATGATTTAATTGATAAAAGAAAATTTTTCCTTTTTGTTCATCAATATTCACCAATTTTTCATAAAATAAGTGACACAAAATGATACGTTCACTTTTTAAAAAAATTCATAATGTCTGAAAAAGTCGTTCACAAAATCTGAAATAATTCATGTAAGTTTAAATTTTGAAGCTTATCAAAAAAGTCAATTACACCATGTTCATCAGATCACTTCTTCATGGTGATCTGAAAACTCGAAATGGCTTAAAATCGGGAAAATTTTCGAAAAAAATTCCTAGGGGTTTGAAAAATTTTTTCTTGAAAAAATTATTAAGCCTTTTTTGATAAGCTTCAAAATTTAAACTTACATGAATTATTTCAGATTTTGTGAACGACTTTTTCAGACATTATGAATTTTTTTAAAAAGTGAACGTATCATTTTGTGTCACTTATTTTATGAAAAATTGGTGAATATTGATGAACAAAAAGGAAAAATTTTCTTTTATCAATTAAATCATATTATTTGCGCATTTTTCATTGCTTTACCCAATTTCAAACAATTTCGTCAATTTTGAAATTATAAAAACTCAAATTCGGGGGTGAACGTATCATTTTGTGTCACACTGTAGTGCTGTCCGAGACCAAAAATTTCCCGAGACTCGAGACCGAGACTCGACCCCGAGACCGAGACTCGATCCCGAGACTCGATCCCGAGACCGAGACTCGACCCCGAGACTCGAGACAGAGACCCAAAACCCCGAGACCGAGACCAAAAAATCCCGAGACCCGTAAATTTTTTCAAAATTTTCTTATTTGCTTAAAAATGGTTAAAAAAAATTTTTTTGCGTATTTCTTAACAAACTTTTGTTTTTTTTAAATTTTCATTAAATTAGGTACCATAATCAATCCAAAAACGCAATTTTTTTCGCGCGTTTTTGAGTCAACTTAAAAAATAAAGGGAATTTTGGAGCTCCGGCGGTGCCGACAGGCGCCGCCGAGAAAAATTTTGAAAATATGAGTGCATTTGTTAACAGATTTAGTCCAAAAAATGTCCAAATTTTTGCGATTTTGAGCAAAATTTTTTTTTTATAAAAATAAGGTTTTGGGTGCCGGCGGTGCCGATAGGCGCCGCCGGGGAAAATTTTGAATTTTTAGTGCAATTTGTGAACAAATTTAGTTCAAAAATAACAATATTTTATGATTTTAATTGTTAAAATTGTGATTGAATTCCCACCGAAAACGGAATAATTTTGAAAATTAGAAGAAAAAATAATTACTTGAAGGGGAACTGATCCAACGCAAAAAGGAATTACATAACCAAGAGCACAACACACTAGACCACGCATATGAATAATCAAATGAAGCAAATAGTTAACAAAAGTACATTAATTTAAATTTACAAAAAGCCAATCATTAGCGGTGTAAAAAAGTCTCGGTCTCGGTCTCGAGTCTCGAAAATCGAGACCGAGACTTAAAAACCCGAGACCGAGACTCGAGACCGAGACCAAAAAACCCGAGACTTAAATGAGGGATAAAAACGGATAATTATGAGCGAAATTTGAAATTTATGAGAGACGGAAACAGCAGCAGATATTGTCTTTTAGTATTTTATAAAAGCAAATTAAAAACGGTCTGGCATTTTCTCATTTTAAATTTTTTTTAAAAATTTTATATGCACTTGGATCATCTATAAAGTTAAACTTGCCAGTCAATATGCCTATTTTATTAATTATGGTTTTAAATTGTCCCTCATTAATACCAAAATATTGATACAAATGAATTAAAAGTTAAAACATGAAAATGATTATTTTCAAAATAAAACAAAAATAACTTACAAAATAAAGTAAGAATTTAAGAAAAATGAGTGAGATGAAAGGGTATAAATATTGGAGAGAGTTGTTTTTTTATTTTTACCAGTGCTGGGACATTAATAAATAAAATGAACAAATAAAAACCATAATTTCTTGAAGTTCAACCAATTAAACATTCTTGGTTTTATTAGTAGTTCTAAGAATTCTCATTAGGAAAATTAATTCATTAAATTCAAAAATCGCGATTTTCCAATTTTATGGTCATAAGCTTTTTTAAATTTTCAGTATTATTTGAATGGAATACAAAAATTCGAGAATGAATAGAATAAGGTGAATAGAAATTTAATGGGATCAAAAATATAAAATAAAAAAAACAATTTTAAAATTTGAACAACATTTTCTCATCTCATTTATATTTTCTCTTTTTAATTGCCAATAAATTTAAAAAAAAAATAGTATTGGTATCATACGATAGCTCTAACATTGCTTTATCATCATGAATCATTTCAGAATGTGTTTAAGAAAAGTTATGATGGATTTTTCTCGAAAAATCCGTAAATTTGGCAGTTTTTACGAAACGACCTAGCACCAAAAATAACTTCTTGTTATTATTATTAGTGCTTATTGATCAAAAATTAGGATTTCATCGATTTGCGACTTCATCGAATGATTTGGGATTTGATATGATAAGGAAATTTTTTTTACTTTTGCGCTAAATTTAATTGAGGGATTTTTAGAGTCGAACACTAAAAACAGTGAATTATTCCAATTGAATCAAAAAAAAAAATTATTTATAAAATTTTATTTTTTTCATTTTAAGTAAATTTGATCAGTAGAGCGAATTGTTTTGTGATGTTTTGCGGAAGGGGGAAAGGCCATTTCCGGTCCCGGCCATTTGGCATGCTTGTGCCCGTCCCGGCCTTAGGGTCTACGGCGTTGAACGAAAGTACAGGGTATTTTTTTTTTGTTGTTGCAAGATTTAAACCGGTAGAATTCGGCACCGCCAAACCCTTACTATTCCGCATAAAATTGGTAACTTTTGCTGTCAAATGTTTTTGCTTAATGAATTTTCGGCACCCTTTATTAATTCTTCGAATTGTTCAGTTATTGCAAATGCTTGTATTTTAAACAAGTTCAATTTTTTAGTCCTCCCTATTTTTATTATTAATTTTGGTTTTTACCCTTAATAAAAAGTAAATGTTTACTACTATTATTCTTTTTGTTTTGTTTTTGCTGACACAAATTAATCAAATCGGAACAGAAAATAAAAAGTTGGAACAAAAATCATTTGATTAAATATTTGGAGAAAAATGGGAAGAAAAAGAAGAAGAAAAATTGGAAGAAAGAAGAAGAACAAAAATTGGAAGAAAAAAGAGAAAAAATTGCAAAATATTATAAAATAAAAGAAAAATCAAGCAAAAAGGAAGAAAATATTCAAAAAAGGAATGGAATAAAATTAATTCGAAATAGCGAAAAAATTGGGAACAAATTGCAAAAATATTTATAAATGGATCAATGAATTTGTATTCAAAAACGCAAATCATACAAATTAAAAAATAATGAAAAAATTGGAATTGTCAACAAATTCATTGAAATGAAAAATGAATATAAAGAAAAAAGAAAATATTCGAGAAAAGAATGGCACCAAAACTATGATGAAATTGGCAAGAAAATTGGAGTTGGCTCTAGAAAAATTATGGAATGGAAGAAACAATTTGGCATTCGGTGTAAATTTATAACGAAGAAAGAAAAAATGGAAAAAATTAAAATTTATTGGCAAATGAAACCTAAAAACCCAAAATGAGTGGTAAGGAAATTGCAAAAACATTGAAAATTAGTCGGAATAGCATTTACAAATGGAAGAAACAATTTTGAGAAGAAGAATTTCTCAAAAAAAAGAAGGATGATTTAGGAGGATATTAACCCGATAAATAATAAAAATCCGATCAAAATTGCTTCTCCCATACTAACCATAGGGATTGTTTTTTTATGTAAGAAAAATCGCGAAATATGTAAATAAAATATGTATAGAAAATGCTAAATTATGTAAGAAATATGTACAAAAAACCCAAAATATGTACCAAATATTTAAATAAAATTTTTTAATAGTTATTTTTTTGGAAAAAAATTCCTAGTAAAGGGTGAAACAGGCACAAAATGCCTGAAAAATTACCTAAATTGGCCTAGAATCCTTTTTATTATTTTAAAAATTATTTTTGATAATCTCATTTTTTGAAAAAAAAAGATTTTTTAGGGATACATTTTCAAAAAATTTTTTTATTTTTCGCAAAAAATTTTCTATAAATTCTCAAAAATCCTCAAAATATGCAAAAAAAATGAAAATATGTAGAAAAAATTGCGAAATATATACGAAAAAGTCCAAAATATGTAAAAAAAATATGTACATATGTAATATGTAGAAAAATCCGAAAATATGTAAAAATATGTAAATAAAATCCCAACTTTTGTTCGCAAACACAAAAAAGAAAGTGTTTTTCCTACTAATTAGGCTATAGAGAATCCAGGCAAAAAACATGTATTAGTATTTACATAAAAACAATCCCTACTAATCAAACAAAAAATTATTCTAAAATTGGAACAATACAGAGAAGATTAGCATGGCCCCTGCGCAAGGATGACACGACACGCAAATTCGTGAAGCGTTCCAAATTTTTTGACTCTTCTGTAGTCCTTAAGTCCAATTAAGATTTTCGCAAAAAAAAAAACAAATATTCTTTGCTAATTATTCGACATGAAGCGAACCAACACAACAAATGACACTCCTCCACAACCAAAACGCTCAATGACTTCTGCACCGGACCTCGACCCAAACACTGCTGCACTCGCAGAGCAAGAACGCCAACGCACATTGGTGTTCATTGGCCTCCCGGAAAGCAATGCCATCCGCCCATCGGAGCAGTGTTCAGGAAGACAGGGAAGCCGCCACAAAAATCCTGGACCATCTTGAAGTTGAGGCCCAACCTACCGCCGTCTTTCGACTCTGACGGTACGACCCACAGCGAACAACACCACGCCCACTCAAGGTGGTCATGCCAACACCCACACACCAACACGTGGCACTCGGAGGATGGAAGCGCGAGCGTGCTCGACTCCGTTCTCAGAAAAATCTGGCCCGCCTGTTCGTCCGCCCAGCGCTCACCAAAGAACAACTCAAGGAGGAATACGAAGCGCTGGCCCGAAAACGTCAACAAGACCCAGCTCCAGTGGCACCAAAATGTCAACAACAAAATCCAGCTTCAATGGCACCAAAACGTCAAAAAGACCCAGCTCCAGTGGCACCACCAATGCAAAAACCCTACAGACAAAAGAACCGACTCCCATCAACGAAAATGGGCCAGAACCGAAGGAGGCCAGTGAAGACCCTTCAAAATCATCGCAGTTTGACAAAGCAATGCAAAACGAAATTGACAGAGTTCTCTTCCAAATTCAATCCTTTCAAAAAGAACTCACCCATCTTGTCAAAAAAAAATAGTTCTGCAGACCTCCAGCTATTTCTTTAAAATTCCTCAAAAACCAAATTTTCTCCATTTTCCCTTTGCTGGAGGTCTGAATTTTCTACTTTTCTTTTCTCCAATCCAAATTCAATTGTCGTCCTTCATTTCATCTTTTCCAAATGTATTCGTCTTCTATTACTTTTATCAATTATTTAATCTAACGTGTAAGTGGTCACCCCTTCGTTAGATATTTTATTTCTTAAGAAAAGAGTATAATTAGTTTATCATAGCTAAATTTTCAGGTTTTTAATAAATTGGCATATTCGATTCGCTGGGGATCGAATATGCGGTAATTGAATATTTTCATGTTAAATATGAAAATTATGTGCCTTCAATAGAGCATTGTTGAATGCCCTAGGTGTGTATATTCGAAAAAAAATTTTCCCAACATTTATTGGCATCAATCAGAAAAAAGCAAAATTAATTAAATCCCCTTGAATGCCAATTTTAAAATTGCATAAAGTAACTAAATTTAATATGTTGATAGCATTCGGTAAATCGGCGTATTCTCTATCAGAATATATAAATTTTGAAAATTTAAAAATGTTATAGTCATAAAAACTGAGATCTCAATTTTTTGAATTTAATGATTATAACTTTTTTTTCATTTTTGCGTTATCCAGGAATTGAGATTTGATAATTTGATGAATTTATTAACATTTTAATTATTTCCGGTGACCACCATTATAATAAAATGTGAATTAATGGAAAAATATATAAAAATTAATCATTATTTTACTTATTCTTGCCAATAAATTTGTGCAGTAGAATAAAATTTAATAATATGTAATTATTGTTTATTATCAATTAAGTTGGTTTTTCGTATTTATAAGAAATCAGAGAATTTAGATTTTTATTATTTATAAAAATAATATTAATGTTAAAAATTATATTTTTAAGAAAAATAAATACCGATTTCTTTTTGAGAATCGTTGAAGAAAATGAAATTGCACCTATTATTCATTTTCATTATATTTATGATCTTCCAATTTAATCAAATCGGAACAGAAAAGAAAAAGCTGCAACAGAAAACATTTGATGAAATATTTGGAGAAAAATGGGAAGAAAACGAAGAAGAAAAAAGAGAAATTATAAAAAAATTCTATAAAATAAAAGAGAAAATAAAGCAAAAAGGAAGAAAATTCTCAACAAATAAATGGTCTAAAATTGAATCCAAAAATTGCAAAAAAATTAGGGACAAATCGAACCAAAATTTATGAATGGATTAAAGAATTGGACATGAATAAGCAAAAACACAAAAGCTATAAAGCAAAAAGTGATGAACAAAAATTAGAAATTGTTCAACAATTCATTAAAATGTCAAATGAATATAAGCAAAAAGGAAAATATTCTTTAAAAGAATGGGACAAAAATTATGGCGAAATTTGTAATAAAATTGGAGTTAACCATGGAACAATTAAGAAATGGAAGAAACAATTTGGCATTAGCAAGAAAAGGATATTGAAGGAAGAAAAAAGGAAAAAATGAAAATTTATTGGCAAATAAAAAAAGAAAATCCAAAAATGAGTGACAGGGAAATTGCGAAATTTATGAAAATTGATCAATCGACCATTTCTCGATGGAAGAAAGAAATTGGAGAAGAAATAAATGAGGAATAAAAACGGATGATTAAGATGTAAATTTGAATAGAATAGTCAAAAAAAATTGCTTGGATTATAACCCAACTAAGATTTATTAATTATATTAAATTTTTGATTCTCTACGACAAGTCCTAAATTGTTTTTGAAATTTTATTATTAATTTTTAAATAACCATTATTAAAAAAAGGCAAAAGAAAATTTCATTTATTCGTCGAATCTTACGATATTGATCCAAAGATATTATAATATAATTTAAAATGTTAAAGTTTCTATAAAAAATTAAATATAATAAAAGTCCCGGTTTTTGTTCGTAAACACAAAAAAGAAAGTGTTTTTCCTACTGTTCAGAGCATGGAGAAGCCAGGAAAAAAAATATGTATTTACATAAAATTAGAGCCCTAATAATTGTATGTTATTTTCTGATTAGTCAGGACTCAAAAATCTTCTACTTCCTCGCGGTTGAGTCCGATACAGTTAATTTTATTTTTTATTTTTTTATTTCGCTAAATTGAATTAAATCTGGGCTAAGCACACGGTATTTTGTCGAAATTTGGGCTGAATACTTAATTATTTATAACATTTTTTATTTTTTTATTTTTCACAATGTTTTTAAAAATGTAGAGTCTACGAAAAGCTTTAAATTGATTTTTTTAAGTTTGATTAAGAATTTTTAAATTCAATCAATGAAAAAAGATAAAGATTTTTCAGAAAATGTGCATGAGATTGATATATGAAAAATTCAAATTTAATATTAATTTATTTTTTAATATTTATATAAAATGTATTTATGAAAATTGGTAGAAAGAGTATTTCAAAATGGAAGAAAAAAATTGGAGAAGAAATAAATGAGGAATGAAAAAGGGATATTATTAAATTTAAAAATTGTGGCATTTTGTTGTCTTCCTTATTTAATTTTATTTTTACCCCATCAATTTTTATGTTAACTTTCTTCTATTCATTATCATATTTCATTTATACACTATTCAAAGAAAAAAGTTTAAAAAAGAAGCTTTTAAATGATAGCATAAAATTGCTTCACTGACCAAATACATCTATTTGTTAATTTTATTTTATAAAAATTCTATTAGAGAATTTTTATAGGACTATCAAATGATACCAAATTCCATTTCATTGACTTTAAGCAATTTTAACTCAAGCAAATTCTTAGACAAAATTTAATCCTTTAAGGGAATATAGTACCAGGGGAACACTACTTTCGCGCCCGTAATTAGGCGCCTCAGGGCTTGGAAGGGAAGGGATGAAGATGGATGCCTGGGGCGCCTCTCATCAGGCTGTGTTTATAGCATTCGGTAGCTCTACGTATATTCTCTATGAGAATATATAAATTTCAAAAAATCATGAGAATTTTAAGAGGTTATGGACATAAAACTCTGAAATCTCGATTTTTTGGATTTAATGATTATAACTATTCGAATAGAAAATTAATTTAATTCATCACCCTATTTTTTACAATCCATTAATAAAAAATTATATTTTATATGAATCGATTTACCATTTTCATTGTTTCCTGGGACCACTCTAATAAAATGTGAATTAAATAAAAAAATTAATCATTATTTTACTTTATTCTTGCCAATATTGTACAGTAGAATAAAATTTAATAAAATCTTTAATTATTTTTTATTTTCAATTAAGTAGTTTTTTCTTAATTAGATTTTTATTATTTATAAAAGAAAAAAATTATTAAAATTATATTTATGAGAAAACAAATAACAAATTATTTTTGTGAATTTATGAAGAAAATGAAATTCCACCTATTATTCGTATTAATTGTATTTTTGGTCACCCTAATTAGTCAAATCGGAACAGAAAAGAAAAAAATGGAACAAAAATCATTTGATGAAATATTTGGAGAAAAATGGGAAGAAAAAGAAGAAAAAAAACGAAATGAAGAGAAAAAAATAGAAATAATTGAAAAGTTTTACAAAATAAAAGAAAAAATAAAGCAAAAAGGAAGAAAATATTCAGCAAAAGAAAGGACTAAAATTGAAGAAAAAATAGCGAAAAAATTGGGGACAAATCGCAAAAATATTTATAAATGGATTAAAGAATTGGGACTTAATAAACAAATACAAAAAAGCTACAAATCAAAAAGTGATGAAGAAAAATCAAAAATTGTGCAAAAATTTATTGAAATGAAAAATGAATATAAGCAAAAAAGAAAATATTCTTGCAAAGAATGGCACCAAAATTATGTCAAAATTTGCAGGAAAATCGGAGTTAGCCGTGAAACAATTAGAAAATGGATGAAACAATTTGGCATTAACAAGAAATAGAAAAGATTGGAAGAAAAATTGGAAAAAATGAAAATTATTGGCAAATAAAAAAAGGAAATCCGAAAGTGAGTGACAAGGAAATTGCAAAAAATTTGAAAATTAGTCGAGATAGTATTTTAAAATGGAAAAAACAATTTTGCGAAGAATAATTCCCCGAAAAAAGAATGATTCAGAAGGCTATTTAACACTATAAATGAACAAAAAAAAAATCCGATAAAATTGCTTCCCCATATAAATTCAACAAAAGATAGTTATATGGTTAAGAGTGAATTTGAACAAAATTCATTAATTTATTCAATAAATTAATCATCAATTTGTTCAAATTAGTAAAACATTGGTTGTTGTTGTTCAGATCACTCTCAATAATATTCCAACCATTATAGAAAAATTTGACACGGAGACTCGCAAAATTTGACATCGAGACTCGAGAATTTAACCCCGAGTCTTGAGAAAATTTGACCCCGAGACTCGAAATACAAAAAGGAAAATATTCAAGAAACAATGGGAGAAAATTATAAAGAATTTCATTTCTTTTTTTTATACCAGATATAAATTTTAATTGGCATATTCAATTCGCTGGGGATTGAATGCGATATTGAATGTTTTCGTGTTAATCAAAATCATGTGCCTTCAATAGCGCATTAATTAAATCCCCTTGGAATGCCAATTTTAGCTTTCGAAAATAAATGCTTTCATCATAGTAGAAAGATTAAAGATCCAAATATTTGAAAGGAATCAATTGTTTTTCTTCATCGCTTTAAAAAGGGGGATAAATTAATCCTGAAAATTATAGGTCTATTTCTTTGAATTTGAATAAATTTAGTTACTAAGCATTTTTTCACAGCTATTTTTTTTTTTTTGCTTTTTTAATTAAATGGCTTAATGTAATTTTTGTGGTTTGACTCAAAACCTCCGTTTTCGTTAAATGTTTTATTTTTGTGGCTAATATTCTAAATTAATATATAAAAATTATCATTATTTTACTTATTCTTGTATATAATTAATTTGTTCAGTAGAATAAATTTAATAAAATCATGAATTATTTTTTTTTCAATTAAGTAGGTTTTTCTGATTTGTAACAAATCAGTAATAAATTAAATTTATATTATTTATAAAAATAAAAAATTATATAAATTATATTTTGAGAAAATAAAATTAAGCAAAAAGGAAGAAAATATTCAAGAAAAGAATGGAATAAAACTGATGAAAAAATAGCGAAAAAATTGGGAACAAATCGCTACAAAATTTATAAATGGATAAAAGAATTGGGACTTAATAAACAAATACAAAAAAAGCTACAAATCAATAACTAAAGAACAAAAAAATGAAATTATTCAAAAATTCATTGAAATGACAAAAGAATATAAGCAAAAAAGAAAATATTCAAGCAAAGAATGGCACCAAAATTATGTCAAAATTCGTAAGAAAATTGGAGTTGGTAATGGAACAATTAGAAAATGGATGAAACAATTTGGCATTAACAAGAAACAGAAAACAGAGGAAGAAAAAATGGAAAAATTTAAAAGGAATGAAATCAGATGGTTAAGAGTGAATTTGAAAAAAGTTTATTAATTTATTTTTAAATAAATTGATCATCAATCTGTTCAATTAGTAAAACATTGGTTTTGTTCAGATCACTCTCACAATACTATTCCAATCATTATAGAAATGATGGAATAAAAAACGGATAATTAAGAGGGAAATTTGAATAGAATAGCAAAAGAAATTTCCTTGGATTGTAAGAATTTATTTTTTTTAATTAAACATTTTTCAAAAATTTTGATTCTCCATGACAAGCCCTAAATTGTTTTTTTCTACTTTATTATTAGTTTTAAATAACCACAATTGAAAAAAGGCTTTTTGCCAACACCCACACACCAACACGTGGCACTCGGAGGATGGAAGCGCGAGCGTGCTCGACTCCGTTCTCAGAAAAATCTGGCCCGCCTGTTCGTCCGCCCAGCGCTCACCAAAGAACAACTCAAGGAGGAATACGAAGCGCGGGCCCGAAAACGTCAAAAAGACCCAGCTCCAGTGGCACCAAAATGTCAACAACAAAATCCAGCTTCAATGGCATCAAAACGTCAACAAGACCCAGCTCCAGTGGCACCACCAATGCAAAACCCCTACAGACAAAAGAACCGACTCCCATCAATGAAAATGGGCCAGAACCGAAGGAGGCCAGTGAAGACCCTTCAAAATCATCGCAGTTTGACAAAGCAATGCAAAACGAAATTGACAGAGTTCTCTTCCAAATTCAATCCTTTCAAAAAGAACTCACACATCTTGTCAAAAAAAAATAGTTCTGCAGACCTCCAGTTATTTCTTTAAAATTCCTCAAAAACCAAATTTTCTCCATTTTCCCTTTGCTGGAGGTCTGAATTTTCTACTTTTCTTTTCTCCAATCCAAATTCAATTGTCGTCCTTCATTTCATCTTTTCCAAATGTATTCGTCTTCTATTACTTTTATCAATTATTTAATCTAACGTGTAAGTGGTCACCCCTTCGTTAGATATTTTATTTCTTAATAAAAGAGTATAATTAGTGTATCATAGCTAAATTTTTAGGTTTTTAATAAACTGGCATATTCAATTCGCTGGGGATCGAATATGCGGTATTGAATATTTTCATGTTAAATATGAAAATTATGTGCCTTCAATAGCGCATGTTGAATGCCCTAGGTGTGTATATTCGAAAAATAATTTCCCAACATTTATTGGCATCAATCAGAAAAAAGCAAAATTAATTAAATCCCCTTGAATGCCAATTTTAAAATTGCATAAAGTAACTGAATTTAATGTGTTGATAGCATTCGGTAAATCGGCGTATTCTCTATCAGAATATATAAATTTTGAAAATTTAAAAATGTTATAGCCATAAAACACTGAACTCTCAATTTTTTGAAATTATAAGTTTTTTCATTTTTACATTATCCAGGAATTGAGATTTAATAATTTGATGAATTTATTTAACATTTTAATTATTTCCGGTGACCATTTTAATAAAATGTGAATTAATGGAAAAATATATAAAAATTAATCATTATTTTACTTATTCTTGCCAATAAATTTGTGCAGTAGAATAAAACTTAATAATATGTTAATTATTGTTTATTATCAATTAAGTTGGTTTTTCGTATTTATAAGAAATCAGAGAATTTAGATTTTTATTATTTATAAAAATAATATTAATGTTAAAAATTATATTTTTAAGAAAAATAAATACCAATTTCTTTTTGAGAATCGTTGAAGAAAATGAAATTGCACCTATTATTCATTTTAATTATATTTTTGATCTTCCAATTTAATCAAATCGGAACAGAAAAGAAAAAGCTGCAACAGAAAACCTTTGATGAAATATTTGGAGAAAAATGGGAAGAAAAAGAAGAAGAAAAAAGAGAAATTATAAAAAAATATTATAAAATAAAAGAGAAAATAAAGCAAAAAGGAAGAAAATTCTCAACAAATAAATGGGATAAAATTGAAATAAAAATAGCAAAAAAATTAGGGACAAATCGAACCAAAATTTATGAATGGATTAAAGAATTGGACATGAATAAGCAAAAACACAAAAGCTATAAAGCAAAAAGTAATGAACAAAAATTAGAAATTGTTCAACAATTCATTAAAATGTCAAATGAATATAAGCAAAAAGGAAAATATTCTTTAAAAGAATGGGAGAAAAATTATGGTGAAATTTGTAATAAAATCGGAGTTAACCATGGAACAATTAAGAAATGGAAGAAACAATTTGGCATTAGCAAGAAAAGGATATTGAAGGAAGAAAAAATGAACAAAATGAAAATTTATTGGCAAATAAAAAAAGAAAATCCAAAAATGAGTGACAGGGAAATTGCGAAATTTATGAAAATTGATCAATCGACCATTTCTCGATGGAAGAAAGAAATTGGAGAAGAAATAAATGAGGAATAAAAACGGATGATTAAGATGTAAATTTGAATAGAATAGTCAAAAAAAAATTGCTTGGATTATAACCCAACTAAGATTTATTAATTATATTAAATTTTTGATTCTCTACGACAAGTCCTAAATTGTTTTTGAAATTTTATTATTAATTTTTAAATAACCATTATTAAAAAAAGGCAAAAGAAAATTTCATTTATTCGTCGAATCTTACGAATATTGATCCAAAGATATTATAATATAATTTAAAATGTTAAAGTTTCTATAAAAAATTAAATATAATAAAAGTCCCGATTTTTGTTCGTAAACACAAAAAAGAAAGTGTTTTTCCTACTATTCAGAGCATGGAGAAGCCAGGAAAAAAATATGTATTTACATAAAATTAGAGCCCTAATGATTGTATGTTATTTTCTGATTAGTCAGGACTCAAAAATCTTCTACTTCCTCGCGGTTGAGTCCGATACAGTTAATTTTATTTTTTATTTTTTTATAGCGCTCAGAAAGAACAACTCAAGGAGGAGTACGAAGCGCGCGTCCGAAAACGTCAACAAACACTGCTCCAGTGGCACCAGCAATACAAACCCCACCGACAAATGTTCCGAATCCCGCCAAAGAAAATGGACCAGAACCGAAGGAGGCCAGTAAAGACACTTCAAAATCATCGCAGGTTGACAAAACAATCACACAAAACGAAATCCCAAATCCACTCTCAGATATTGACAAATTTCTCCTCCAACTGAAATCATTTCAAAAACAATTCCCCCAGTGCTTCGATAAATAGTTCTGCAGAACTCCAACAAATCCAAAAATAATATCTCTACAAAATTTCTTAAAAATTTACCCAAAATTTTCTCAATTTCCTATAAAAACCAAATTTCCCTTTGCTGGAGGTCTGACTCTTCCGCTTCTTCAAATCAAGTTAAAATTTCAACAATCATGTCACAACTACCCATTGACCTCATTTCGTCATTACCAAATTAATTTGTCTTCTTTCACTTCTACCCATTTGACACTCGTATTTCCACCTCAAGTGTAAGCGGCAGCAATGCCCTTGTTTTGGTTATTTTTATTTTTGAATCGCGAGTTGTGAAAGCTTTGCAAGGGAAAATTCATGCTTTCTACCTACTTTTGCCAGGGTAATAATATAAAGAATAAAAATAAAATAATAACTATAAATGTAACAACTTTTAAGACGACTGTAACCATCTTTACCACAACAAGCAAAAAGTGACACGTTTGGAAAATGGACGCTACTCCATCAGCTATGAGCTTTGTCCCGAGTGTGTGTGGGCCAACTGTCGAGCAACGGACCTTGTGGCACCAATGAAGAAAAAGGGAAAATGACCAAAAAATAAAAACATTAACGAACGGTGGATTGATTGATTGACCGACTTAATTTGCTATTTATTTAATCGGATTAATAAAATAAAATTTTGGAACATCCCTCAATTTTTGTCTTTCAGGGATTGCATGGTTATTACTGAATACTTAATTAGCGTCTTTATTGCCAATTTGAATCTGTCAATGGATTGAGACACAAGGGATGGGAAGGGGGCCGAGGGGAGGGGACAGGCTCAGTTGAGACATCGCTGCGCATTTCATTTGTCTTTGTTGTGCTCTCGGGTGTTCCCAAATTATTTAATTTAATTTAAGGAAAATTAATTCAAATGGAGAGCCAGCTTATTGCTCAAGTAAAGGAATATGAGCAAAAACACTAAAATATTGAAAAGTTCCTATTATTTTTGTGTTATTTTTATGGTGGGGAGAAATGACGTCAATATTGATCAACATTCATTCATTCAATAAAATAACGATTAAATTAAATAATATTTTTCTTTTCAAATAATAAACAAACCTTTATTATTAAAATATTATAAGGATTTTACATGCGTCTTTTTTACTCCTTTTATTTGAATGGTATAGACAAAATATGAGAATGAATCGAATAAGGTGATCACAAAAATTGATGGTGTCAAAATTATAAAATAAGGAAGAAAACAGAAAACGCCAGAATTTTTAAATTTAATAATCCATTTTTATTCCTCATTTATTTCTTCTCCAATTTTATTCTTCCATTTTGAAATGTTTTCTATCAATTTACATAATTTTCGCAATTTCCCTTAATCCATTTTGAGTTTTATTTCGATTTTGTCCCAAATTTTTTCGTTATTTTTCTATCAATTTTTCCCCATTCTTTTGTTGAATATTTTCTTCCTTTTTGCTTTACTTTCTCTTTTATTTTATAATATTTTTCAATTATTTCTTTTCATTTTCTTCCAAATTTTCTTCTTTTCTTCCCATTTTTCGCCAAATATTTCATCAAAAGATTTTGGACGGCGCAAATCTCGCGGCGCAAGTGTCTGCGGCGCAAATGTCGGTACACCCATTCAATGGCTTTAAGTATTGTCTATCAGAATATTAATGCACAATTTTTTTTTAAAGTATAAAAAGTTGTTTTTAATTAAGTCGTCCTCTTTGTTTCTTTATTTTTTCTTCAGAAATTAATGAAAAATATTTATTTATACTTTATAGAAATATAAAAAGAATATATTTTTTCAAAGCAAAACAAAAAATTAAGAAACAAATTTTTTTTACATTTGTTGAAAATTTTGCATGAAACTTTGGGGAAGAGTTTGCTACTGAACATCGGGGCTTTATTTTTTGGCAATTTTTTCGCAACAATTTCTTTCAGGGTCGGAGCACGATATATCAAATATTTACATTTTTTAATCAACTCCATTAAGTTTAAAAAAATATTTAATTTAATAAATTCTCTATCAGAATAGTTACTTAATTTAAAAATCGAGCTCAGGAAAAAAATAGTGAAAAAACTATAAATATCATCCCTAGTTATAATTTGCTGTATTCCGTTCTCTCGGAATAGTGATAAAAAGGTGCTAGTTAAAGATCATAAAATGCTTAAAATAAGAAAAAATCAACATGTTGATAGCATACTGTAGCTCTCTCTACGTACGGTCTATCAGAATATATAAATTTCAAAAAATTTTGAAAGTTTTCAAAAGGTTATTATGGCCATAAAACTCAGAAAAGCTCTGCGATTTTATCGCCTTTTTTAATATTTTTTCCTTTTTGTATTTGCCAGGAATAGAGATTTACATAATTTGATGATTGATTTACGTTTTTTAATTATTTCCGGGAACCATTTTAATAAAATGTGAATTAATGGAAAAAACATATAAACTTTAATCATTATTTTACTTATTCTTGCCAATAATTTGTTCAGTAGAACAAAATTTATCAAAATCTTAACAATTTTTTATTTTCAATAAAGTAGCTTTTTCATATTTATAAGAAATCAGAGAATTAAGATTTTTATTACTTTTATAAATAAAAATTATTAAAAATATATTATTGTGAAAAATAAATACCAATTCTTTTGACAATTTATTAAGAAATGAAACTCCATCTATTATTTGTTTTAATTATATTTTGGATCACCCAAATTAATCAAATGGGAACAGAAACTAAAAAATTACAACAAAAATCTTTTAATGAAATATTTGGCGAAAAATGGGAAGAAAAAGAAGATGAATATTTGGAAGAAAAAAGAAAAATAATTGAAAAATATTATAAAATAAAAGAGAAAATAAAGCAAAAAGGAAGAAAATACACAACAAAAGAATGGAATAAAATTGAACAGAAAATAGCGAAAAAGTTGGGGACAAATCAAACATATATTCAAATATGGATTAAAGAATTTGGTCTAAATAAAAACATAAATCCTTCGAAATTCAAAACTGAAGAAGAAAAATTTGAAATCGTACAAAAATTCATTACAATCTTAAATGAAAATAAGCAAAAACGAAAATATTCAACAAAAGAATGGGAGAAAAATTATGATGAAATTGGCAAGAAAATCGGAATAAGCTATGATATGATTAAGAAATGGAAGACACAATTTGGCATTAGCAGTAAAAGAATAACGGAGGAAGAAAAAATAGAATGAAAATGTATTGGCAATTAAAAAAAGGAAATCAAAAAATGAGTGACAAAGAAATTGCAAAATTGATGAAAATTGATCAATCGAGAATTTCAAAATGGAAGAAAAGTTGGAGAAGAAATAAATGAGGGATGAAAGCGGAAGCGAACTTTAAACAGAATAGCAAAAGAAATTTACTTGGATTTTTTTAGAACTAAAATTTTTATTTTATTTTTTTAATTTGGAGTATCTACCACAAGCCCTATCAATTAGCATTATTTTTTAAAATAATAAACATTTTTCATAAATGAATATTCCCTGGATTGTCACAAGAAAATAAATCTTACATTTTAATTATAAAATATTTATTGATTTATATTTTATATTAAATTTGTTAATTTTGAACATCAATCATATTCTGTTTTCGTAATTGACCATGAAAGTCCATTATAGGAACTTTAGAAATTTATATAAAATATTTGACTTTTAGTTAAAATCCGATCATGATTTGTTAATCGTAATTGTTGGCATAATTAATTTATTCATTATTATTGTCCTTATTATTCCCTTTATTATTTTAGTGAACGTTAAAGCTTTATAAAATTTTTCTCCTGTTCAATTTTTGACTTTCCTCACAGATTTCTATTTCAAAATTTTATTCAAAAATTCTGGCGTTTCGCTGTTTGACAAAAACAGAGAAAGAAACATTAGATTGGAAGAACATTTTGGAGAAGAAAACAACGGAGGAATTCAAATCCAAAAAAATCTAAATAATTTTGCAAATAAATCTTCCAAAACTTCTTCTTCAAATTGTTTTTCCCATTTTCGGAGGTTATTTTGGTGAATTTTCAATGTTTTTTTTCTTCATCAGTTTTTGATTTGTAAGATTTGAGCTTTTGAAGACCAAATTCTTTAATCCATTTATAAATATTTTTGCGATTTGTCCCCAATTTTTTCGCTATTTTCGTATTAATTTTTTGCCATTCTTTTGCTGAGTATTTTTTCCCTTTTTCCTTTATTTTCTCTTTTATTATATTGAATTTGCCAATTATTTCTCTTTTTTTCTTCTCATTTCAATCGAATAATAAAAAACGGAGAATGGGAATTGCCTTATCTCAGGGGTGGTATCCGTCCTTGGATGCCAAGGACGTCCTTGGAATTTGGCTCTCTTCCTTGGAAATAAAAAATGTCCTTGGATGCCAAGGACGTCCTTGGAAATGAGCATTTAAAAAATGGAAAAAATAAGCAAAGGAAATTTGACAAATTTTGAATTTATAACATATTTGGATATTAAATTATGGCATTATGTCAATAAAAATGTAATTTTTTTTTCTCATTGTTGAGAATTTTTGAAATTTGATGGCATTAAGTCACTATTTTTCTTAAAAAATTAGCTAAAAATCGCAAATATTGGTCATTTTTGGTCTGTAAACAAATCGCATTAAAAATTACAAATTTTTCCGGACCCTCCTTTCCTCAAAAATTTTTTTTTAAAGAGCGCGCCGTAAAAAAACCCATTTTATAAACAAAAAAAAAGTCGTCGCATGGCTTAAAATCGCAAAAATTAGGCAGTTTTTGGTGAAAATCTGTTAACAAATTGCATTCAAATTTTCAAAATTTTCCCCGGCGGCGCCTGTCGGCACCGCCGGACCCCCCCCCCCCCCCCCCCCCTCCTGTCCCACAAAATTTTTGGAAAAGCGCGCCGCAAAAAAAGCATTTTTAAAGCAGAAAAAAGTCGTCGCAAATGAGGAAAATGATCAGTGAACACAAAAAAATGTTGGAAAACAATTCCGGTGAAAAATACAAGCCATTTGAATAAATATTAACCTTTTTTCATTGCAGAAAATAAAAATTTTAAATGTCCTTGGATTTCATGAATTTTCCCCACTATGTCCTTGCAAATCGGCATACTCGTGCTTGGAAACCGACTTAGGGCTATACCAGCCCTGCCTTATCTCAATGCATTTCTCGTTTTGGCCTTGAGACCATAACGTGAGTCAGAAAATGAAAAGTTAGCCAAAACGGGAAATATTCGAGACCGAGATTGAACTGAACAAAATCCACAAAATGACAAGAATCTTTCCGATCAGCCCAACCTTCGTTCATTTTACCGTTGACTTCTTGGAAGACCGATCACAGAAAACAATTTATGTAATATTGCAAAAGGAAAAAATATTTACGATAATATTATGTTTAATTGTTATTCGTGAAGAAAAATAATATTTAAATTTAATCATTATTTTATTTATTCTGGCCAATAATTTGTTGAGTAGAATAAAATTTAATAAATCTTAAAAATGTACTCATTTTCGGTTAAATAGATTTTTCTTATTTATAAGAAATCAGTAGGATTTAGATTTTTTTAAATATCTATTAATGTTATAATAATATATTTAAAAAAACCAATTATTATATGTTTTGAAAAAAAAAACTAATTTATTTTTGAGAATTTTTAAATAAGATGAAACCACATCTATTATTTGTTTTAATTATATTTTTTGATCATCCAAATTAATCAAATCGGAAGAGAAAAGAAAAATTGAAACAAAAATCTTTTAATGAAATATTTGAAGAAAAATGGGAAGATAATGAAGATGAAAATTTGGAACAAAAAAGACAAATAATTGAAAAATATGAAATTAAAAAAAAACAAAGGAAAAGGGAAGAAAATATTGAGCGAAAGAATGGGGAAAAATTGAAGTAAAATAGCGAAAAAATTGGGGAAAAATCGAAAAGAATGGAAGAAACAATTTGGAGAAGAAGAAATTCCCCTAAAAAAGAATTATTCAGGCTATTTAACCCGAGAATAAATAAAAAAGATCCGATGAAATTGCTCTTCATATAAATTAACAAAAAATTGTTTCTATTATGAGTAATGAAAACGGATGATTAAGAGGGAAACTTGAAATTTTAATGGGAGCCGGAAAATGTGAAATCGGCAGAAAATCCAACAGCAGACACTGAATTTTTAAATTTTTCATACATGTTTTATGAGATTAGTTATAAGATTTCACACAAGCGGGGGGCCGGAGGTATCATTTTTAATTTTCTGTTTTCTTCGTGTTCTTTCTCTGTCTTTCGTCATCAACCCACATTTACCCACCGTTCAATTAACGGGTGCGGACGACTCGAGGCATTGACTACTCTCGATTTTCTTTTGGGCGTTAAATATTTAAAAAATTTTTTATATGGCTTTTTGTTTTCTTCCTTATTTTATGATTTTGATCCAATTAATTTGAGTGTATTTATGTTGGGTTACGAACAATTCAAATATTGTTTTCATTGGGTCCGTTTTTTGAACGGATCAAATATCGATATGTCCCCCTCCCATCCAAATTTCGGTCAAATTTGTTGCGGCCAAGGATATTTTGATCGCGGACAATTTAAAACTGATATTCAAAGTGCACTCATTCCCCGATACCTAATTGTCATGCGATTTTGTATTCCAGGTGCGAATACTCGTGTAAAAGGTAATTACCATCCTTTTTTACTATTTTCAGCTGGGGCATTCATTTGCTGAACCCCATCAAAAATTGTATTCCTCGATGAGTTACGAAATTCCTTTAATTCGACTAATTTTTTGGTTGTCGACCAATTTTCATCAGATGTGGGTGATTTTACAAATCATTCAATTGCTAACTTTTCGCTTTAAGGGCCTCTTGGCACTTTTTTATGATTTTAATTTAATGTGTTTTACTTCTTTTTGACAACGAATTCATTAAAAAAATATTTTAAATGATCTGAAAACGTGTAAGTGCATAACAAAAATAACAAATGGATTGAAGATTTCATTATAAGCTAATTTTTTATTCAGTTCTGAGTTCAAAGAGTCTCAAAAATCCGAAATTTATACATTCTCGACAAGTGGAAATAAGCGTACCGAGTTGCAATCCACTGTGAATTTTTTTATTATACTCAGCTTTTTGAGACGGCACCGCTGATCAAAATGGGCTTATTACCGAAGGGGGTCTTCTAATGGAGCTGGGTCAAATAATCGATGAAATACGGTAATTAATTAGTGATACCGAATTTGTACCTATTTTGCTGAATAAATCAAACTATTTAAGGTCGCTTTCAATCGGTTGGTGGCCATTTGCAAATTACCCCCTTCCGCTCAAACAGATCGAAATGCTCAAACTGTCATTGGTGAAACCCGTCGAATATGCCATTGACATTGAGCGTCGAGCACTCCCAATAGACATGTTCAAACGATAACAAAAAAAATGACCTTTGGATTTTGCATCGTTTGGTGGTTAACTGAAAAAACATTTCCATTTCAAATATGGTCGATTATTTATTTCTTTAATTTTGCAAAAATAATTCAATTTTCGGTTGTGGCTCTATTTTTGTTAAATTGGGTTTTTTAATTTTTTATTCATCGATTTTACAAGCCAACACACAAAGTGCAAACATTTAGGAATGTTTAGTCAAACAGTTCATGTAATTCTTACCTACAACTTTACTATCTTAAAACACTTACATTTTCATCATTCTATAATTTTAGGTCATTTTGTACATAAGTAGTTTTGACTCATCTATAAAGTTATACTTGCCGTTTATTTGTTTCTTTTATTAATTAAGGTTTAAAAGAATGGTTTTAAGATGTTGCTCATTTCATGTTTGATTTTCACATCGTCTCGGACAGTAATTTTCATTGGATCCAACATCAAATTAAATTTTATGGTATCGCCTAAAGAAAAAATTAATTCGTTCTACCTTTGAAAGTAACCGCTTAACAGACCAATATCCCAAAATCTCGTCTAAATCCAACGCCCTTCCATGACCAAGTTGTTATCATCCGACATCGAACTACATGGTGCATAAATACCAAATAAAAATTACTATTAGTTTGAAAACTCCTATTTTTTAGTAGCGTATTTTTTTTTTAAATTGCTTGGTCCATAAGTTTTCATTTTAAAGCATATTTCTGATGAATTTTTAAGAAATATGAAAGCATTAACCAAAAATTGCTAATAATTCCAACATTTCCGTAAATATTTTTTTTTGCAGTTAAATAAGCGAATTTCCGCGCAAAAAGATGTTATTCTGTATTTCTCATTTAAGCAGGGCAGAAGAAGAATATTGATTTCCGATTTTAATAATTTCCGGTGACCACTCTAATAAAGTGTGAGTTTATGGAAAAATATTTAAAAATTAATCATTATTTTACTTATTCTTGCCAATAAATTTGTGCAATAGAATAAAATTTATTAAAATCTATAATTATTTTTTATTTTCAATTAAGTAGTTTTTTCTTATTTAGATTTTTATTATTTATAAAAGAAAAAAATTATTAAAATTATATTTATGAGAAAAGAAATAACAAATTATTTTTGTGAATTTATGAAGAAAATGAAATTCCACCTATTATTCGTTTTAATTGTATTTTTGGTCACCCTAATTAGTCAAATCGGAACAGAAAAGAAAAAAATGGAACAAAAATCATTTGATGAAATATTTGGAGAAAAATGGGAAGAAAAAGAAGAAAAACAACGAAATGAAGAGAAGAAAAGAGAAATTATTCAAAAATATTATAAAATAAAAGAGAAAATAAAGGAAAAAGGAAGAAAACATACAAAAAAAGAACGGACTAAAATTGAAGAAAAAATAACTAAAAAATTAGGGACAAATCGCAAAAATATTTACCAGTGCTTGTTTTTCCCGGTTCCCGGTTGCCCTACCGGGACCGGGACCGGGACCTGAGCTTTTCAAAATCCGGGACCGGGAACCGGGACCGGGACCTAGGATGACCGGGAATTCCCGGCCCGGTCCCGGTCCCGTGGCACTCTATAAAATAGGCATAAAAAAGAGATTCTTCCACAATTAAGAAAAAATTCATCAAGGTTCATTGCCTTTTTATCGTATTTTTCGGTATTTTCTTCGCTAAAATTCAAATTTTGTCTCAAAAAATCATAAAAATCACTGAAAAAGTCGCAAAAAAATCAAAAAAATCATAAAAATCACTGAAAAAGTGTAAAAAAGTTAGAAGCTTCAAACAAAGTTTAGAACAGTCATTTTAAGGCCATTTAGAGTCAGCAAAAAAAAAAAAAAAGTCATTTGACTTAAATTCCCAAATGTTTCCTCTTTTTTCACGGTTGTTTTGGGTATACATATAAATTTTATATGCATTTTTTTTTGTTGTAAATAAATGTAAAATAATTTCTTCATAAGAGAATATTAAAAATTTCTTCTAATTTCTTTATTTTTGCAAATAAAACCCATTTTTCGACTTAACAAATAATGATGCTTAATAACGAAAATGTTTAACCAAAAAAAAAAAAAAAAATTTTGTATAAATAGTCAAAAATAATTGCTTGGATCGTACGTAACACAGCTAATTTAATCTAATCTTTTAATTATATTAAATTTTGTGAGTCTCAACGACAAGTCCTAGATTATTTTTTCGGAATTTTTTATTATTAATTTTTAAATTACCATTATTGAAAAAAGGCAAAATTTCATTTATTTATCGAAATCTTTAAACTGTTTAATTATAAATAATTTAAAATCTTGAATTGTAATGTAATTTGATATGTTTAAATATAATATAATATAATTTAATTATAACGTATATATAAACTGTTTAAAATGTTTAATTATAATAATTAAAACTCTTGAATTATAATGTAATTTAATATGTTTAATTATAATATAATTTAATTCTAACGTATATATAAACTGTTTAAAATGTTTAACTATAATAAAATTTAAACTGTTTAATTACAAATAATTTAAAATGTTTAGTTATAATATAATTTAAAATGTTTAATTGTTTCTATAATTGCCAGATAACTTTTTATAAGATTATATATAATATCATAATAAAATGCGCCAATTCTCAATGCGTTTTAGTGCCTCCATCATATCAATTTTACGCAATTTTGGTTTTAATGTGCGGCAAATAAATATGACGTGAATCCATTAAATAGCAACCACTTGTGTTTATTTATACAATGTTATTTATATCTAAAAGATTGGCGAAAATATTAAAAATAAAATTAAAATAATTTTGGTATTGTTTAAAATAAAATTTAATGGTTTCCATATAATGAGTGCTTCTAATTAGAGACCGTTGGGATCGGGATCCTGCGGGTTTTTTCGGGATCCCGCTGGATTAAATTCGGGATCTCGACCTTGGGAACCTTCCCGATCATTTTTCCAAAATTAATTTTCAGTATTTGCGTTTTAGAGCACATTTTCTGAAAAATATTTATGAATAAATTTTGCAAAAAAATCAAATAATGGAAAACTCAGAAACTTCAAAAAATTTTGAAAACAATAAGCGTTGAAATAAATCTGTTAATTGTATAAAATCACATAATAAACGAAATTAATTTTTCCAATTATTCATTTCAATCTTCCAAAATTTCTTCCCCAAATTGTTTCTTCCACTTTGAAATGTTCGCTCTATTAATTTTCAGTAGTTTAGCAATTTCATCATCACTCATTTTTGGATTTGCTTTTTTCATTTGCCAATAAAATTTCATTTTTTCCAATTTTTCTTTCAAAGTGAATATTTTTCGAATATTTCCAAATTGTTTCTTCCATTTGTCAATTGTTCCAATGCCAACTCCAATGTTCATGCAAATTTGGGCATAATTTTGTTGCCATTCATTTGTTGAATATTTTCCTTTTTGTTTATATTCATTTTTCATTTTAATGAATTTTTGTATAATTTCAATTTTTTCTTCATCACTTTTTGATTTGTAAGATCTGAGTTTTTGAAGACCAAATTCTTTAATCCACTGGTAAATATTTTTGCGATTTGTCCCCAATTTTTTCGCTATTTTTTCTTCAATTTTAGTCCGTTCTTTTGTTGAATATTTTCTTCCGTTTTCCTTTATTTTCTCTTTTATTTTATAATATTTTTGAATAATTTCTCTTTTCTTCTCTTCATTTCGTTGTTTTTCTTCTTTTTCTTCCCATTTTTCTCCAAATATTTCATCAAATGATTTTTGTTCCATTTTTTTCTTTTCTGTTCCGATTTGACTAATTAGGGTGACCAAAAATACAATTAAAACGAATAATAGGTGGAATTTCATTTTCTTCATAAATTCACAAAAATAATTTGTTATTTCTTTTCTCATAAATATAATTTTAATAATTTTTTTCTTTTATAAATAATAAAAATCTAATTAAGAAAAAACTACTTAATTGAAAATAAAAAATAATTAAAGATTTTATTAAATTTTATTCTACTGTACAATATTGGCAAGAATAAAGTAAAATAATGATTAATTTTTTTATTTAATTCACATTTTATTAGAGTGGTCCCAGGAAACAATGAAAATGGTAAATCGATTCATATAAAATATAATTTTTTATTAATGGATTGTAAAAAATAGGGTGATGAATTAAATTAATTTTCTATTCGAATAGTTATAATCATTAAATCCAAAAAATCGAGATTTCAGAATTTTATGTCCATAACCTCTTAAAATTCTCATCATTTTTTTGAAATTTATATATTCTGATAGAGAATATAAGTAGAGCTACCGAATGCTATAAACACAGCCTGATGAGAGGCGCCCCAGGCATCCATCTTCATCCCTTCCCTTCCAAGCCCTGAGGCACTGGTAAGAATAGGGTCTGAGTGGAAAATTAGTGATAAAAATTGGAGTCAAAGGAAAAAATATTTAAAAAATGATTAAAAATATTCTTTAAGAGTGTCGCAACCAATTGTGCAAATGGCATAGTGGCTAGTCCCCTTGACTTTTGTCTTCTTCTTTCCCCTGGTTCAATCCCTCTACGGAAATTAAAATATTTTGAATTTTCTTTTTGTATACTCATGGTTTTCCTATCGACAAAATATGATTTCTCATATATTTTTTTATTTATATATATTTTATTATTTTTTTTTAAATGAAAATATGTACATATTGAGCACAAAAGTTTTTTGCAAAAAGCGCGCCGAAAAAAATGATCAGAAAAGTAATATAAATTTCTAATAATATTCGATCATTTAGTCCAAAAATGATTATTTTTAAAAATAATTTAAATAAATTTAGTTTGAAAATTTTCATTAATTTAATTATGCTTTAACTTTTGGATTTTATTAAATAAAAAAAAATAAAAATTTAATTTTGTGTTATTTTCAATTGACATAAATTAATATTTGAATTTTTTAATGAATTTTTTTGAATTTTTAAAAAGTCCCGGTTGGTCCCGGTTCCCGGTCCCGGTACCGAAAAAAAATCGAGGTCCCGGTCCCGGCTTCTCAGGTCCCGGCAAGTCCCGGTCCCGGTTTTGCCCAAAATTCCCGATCCCGCTCAACTCTAGATGCCCCAGCTGAAAATAGTAAAAAAGGATGGTAATTACCTTTTACACGAGTATTCGCACCTGTAATACAAAATCGCATGGCAATTAGGTATGGGTGAATGAGTGCACTTTGAATATCAGTTTTATATTGTCCGCGATCAAAATATCCTTGGCCGCAACAAATTTGACCGAAATTTGGATGAGAGGGGGACATATCGATATTTGATCCGTTCAAAAACGGACCCAATGACAAACAATATTTGAATTGTTTGTCGCCCCAACATAAACAACACACACAAATTAATTGGATCAAAATCATAAAATAAGGAAGAAAACAAAAAGCCATCATATAATAAATTTTTTAAATATTTAACGCCCAAAAAAAATCGAGAGTAGTCGAGTAGTCCATGCCTCGAGTCGTCCGCACCCGTTAATTGAACGGTGGGTAAATGTGGGTTGATGACGAAAGACAGAGAAAGAACACGAAGAAAACAGAAAATTAAAAATGATACCTCCGGCCCCCCGCTTGTGTGAAATCTTATAACTAATCTCATAAAAGATGTCCTTTAACTGTACCGCTAAACGAACTCCTCCAAAAACCTAGACAATTCGTTTTCAATTTGAAAAATTTAGAAAATTTAAAAATTCAGTGTCTGCTGTTGGTTTAGCATTTAATTGTTTGTAAAAATAATTATTACATATTCTGAAGAAAAGAAAAAATATTTAAATTATTTTCACAAAATGAAGCTCCATATATATATATATATATATATTATTCAGAAAAGAATAAACCAAATTTGAGCCAATTTTTTTTAAATTTTGTTAAAATTTATTGGCACAAATTTTCAAGACAAAATATTTTAAAACTCTCCAAAAAACGAAAAAAAATATTTTCAAGAAAAATAATGACTTTTATTCCTTTTTAATTCACTGAACATTCTTTAGAATAAAATTTGCCAATTTTTATGCCTTTATTGGCAATGAATTGAAAATGATTTACACTCCGATGCATTTTCATTCATTTTTCTTTTTTATTATGGCCAATTCCGAGAGAGTCTTTCCTCCCACTTTTTGTCAGTAAAAGTTTCAAAAGTTATGAGAAAAATTTCTGAGGGGTACATTTTTGAAAATTTTCTATCGGTTTTTAGAAGTGAATTTTTGAAAGAAAAATTTTTAGGTCGATTCTTAGGGGTGTATTTTTCGCTTTAATTGCATTTTTTATTAATTTTCGGCAAAACGCCAAATAGTTGAAAATAATTTTTTTTTCAAATTTTTCTTTTAAGTTTTTAGGTGCTAACAATAAAAAGCTAGAAAATAATCAAATAACTCGAAAACTAGCTTAAAACAACCGAAAAAAGCTCGCGAAAATAAATGAAAACACTAAAAATCGTAGCCTAGTTCTTTCTAACCAGGGATGGAATTTATTTGTGCTTAAAATTCCCAATTAGTGCACGGTTGACTCTGATTTTTTACAATTTTCGGTCTTTTTTATATATTTTTCATTCTTATTTTTGACAGTTCTTTTGAGAATATTTTCCTTATTTTTTCTTTTTGGTTTTCAAAATTTTTTATTCTTCCTTTTAATTAAAAAAGATTCATCTTTTTGCCCTGCTTTTTAAAATTTTACTGATTTTTGTAATAAATACAAAACAATAAATGCTCATTTTCGTCATTTATTATAAATAAATAATTTCTTTTAGCTTAATTTCCAAAATTCCATCACCAATTTATATAAATTAACAAAATCTTATTATATTTTACAACTTTTTTTGCCATTTTATTGTAAAAAAAATGAAATTATTTCTAATATTTTTTTAATTTATATTTTTGATGACCTTAATTGACCAAATTGTATCAGAGAAGAAAAAGTTGCAACAAAAGTCATTTGACGAAATATTTGGAGAAAAAAACAACGAATGTAAAATACAGAAATTTATTAAGTGTTAAATCATAACTTTTTTATTAAATCACATTTATTTACAAATAAAAATATTTGACTAAATAACTAATCAAATACTTAATGCAAAAATTAATTTATTTGCTTTGAAAATTTAACATTTAATTTAATTAGCCTAAAAACAAATAAACATTTCTTATTAAATAAAATAAAAAATTAAATGCAAAATGCTTTAAAATTTATTAATGTTAATAAATTATGAATTTTATCAAGTCACATTAAGTCACATTACAATTAATTTCACGAAATATTTTTGAAAATATTTTAAACGAAAAATATAAATAAATTATAACCAAAATAAAATGATTATAAATCAAAAGAAAATAATTTAAAAATTTTAGCTCTATCATAAAAACTTGAAAAATTGTTAAAAATTTCATTCATCTCTAAGTACAACTCAAATTGAAAATTTAACATTTAATTTAATTGATCCTAAAAGTAAATAAAAAAGTCTTTAAATAAAATAAATAAAATCTTTGCCAAATAATTAAATGTCCAAATTTTTGCTGCTAATCAAACAATTCTCCTCTTTCTTATGGCCCCTTCTCAATTCAACAATTGCTCCATCTCCTCTAATTTTTTTTGTCATAACGCCAAAAACAGACTCTCATAAAAATAAATTTACAAGTATTTAACAAAATATTTAAAAAAAAATCTTTACATTGTTATAAGTCAAAATAATATATTTAAAAATCAAAAAATATATATATTTTTATTATTTAACAATTCTAACCATATCATTAAAACTTGAAAAATGCTAAAATTCAACTTATCTCTGAGTACAACTCAAATTTATTTGCTTTGTAAATTTAACATTTAATTCAATTGAGCCTAAAAGCAAATAAACAATTTAAGTTAAATTAAAATAAATTAAAATTTTTTGCTCTAAAAATTAATGTTCAAAATTTTGCTGCTAATCAAACAACTCCATTGCTCCTTCTCTTTTTTTTATGGCCCCTTCTCAATTCAACAATTTCTTCCGCCATCTCCCTCTAATTTTTTTTTTTGTCATAACGCCAAAAACACTCTCATAAAAATTTTGTTCCTCGCATTCATAAAAAATTATGTCCCAGCAATTTCTTCTTCCTCATCCTCCGCCTCCTCCTATTCCTCTCCTCCTCTTCCTCTTCCTCCTTCTCTTCCTCCTCCTCCTCCTCCTCCTCCTCCTCCGCCTCCAGACGCGTGTCCCGCGTCCCCCTCCCCCCGTCCTCCGGACGGTCCCCCGCAGCGTCTTCCGCTGATTAACTTTCGCACGGGTAACACCCCGCAAAAAGTGCCCCGTCCGCCCCGGAGGGGACAAAGTGAGTGAAAGTCTCGAGTGCACCCACCACACACTCACACACAACTCTTTGCTCGAGAATTTTTTTTTCCCCGGGTTCTCCTCTGAGTTGGGGGTGAGTGGGGCCGGGGGGGGGAGCAAATTCGATTTGGGGCAGGGGCCACGGCAGCGGAAAAAGCCGTCCCTCCCCGCGGGCGCTTTTCTCATGGCATTATTAGACAAAAAGCTTTTTGCCGAGATTTGGATGGCCATCGAGAACCATCCCACTCCCAATCACATATCCGGGAAATAATTTTTTAAATTCCCTTTTGCAATTTTCCTGAAATTCAGCGGAAAGAGCCGTCCCTCCCCGCGGGCGCTTTTCTCATGGCATTATTAGACAAAAAGCTTTTTGCCGAGATTTGGATTGCCATCGAGAACCATCCCACTCGCAATCACATATCCGGGAAATTAATTTTTAAATTATTTTTGCCAATTTTCCTGAAATTCAATTTGGGACAGGGGCCAGGACAGCGGAAAAAGCCGTCCCTCCCCGCGGGCGCTTTTCTCATGGCATTATTAGACAAAAAGCTTTTTGACGAGATTTGGATGGCCGTCGAGAGCCCCTCTTGTCCATCACATATCCGGGAAATTAATTTTTTAAATTCCCTTTTGCAATTTTCCTGAAATTCAGCGGAAAAAGTCGTCCCTCCCCGCAGGCGCTTTTCTCATGGCATTATTAGACAAAAAGCTTTTTGCCGAGATTTGGATGGCCATCGAGAACCCTCCCACGCCCAATCACATATCCGGGAAGTTAATTTTTTAAATTATTTTTTGGCAATTTTTCACAAATATGTTGGGTTGATGATGGCACTTACGGCATTTTTTGATTGCATTGCCAAGATTCATCAAAGAGCTTACAATTATAATCATTTTTTTTTGGTAAGCGCTTTATCATTCATCCGATTGAATTTTTTTTTTAATAATAATATTTCAATTTTATTTTATTTTCTATGATTTTTTGTGTTTATTTTTATTGCTTGATTTTATTTCTGTGAAATAAATCTTATATTATAATGTATATCTTCCAGCAACATTCAATTAGCTTCAATGCGTTTGCATAGATTTAAAATTATTGCAAAAAATAAATTGAAATTTTTCCGAATGTTAATTTAGAAAAAATGGGATTAGGCAATTTAGAGAAAAAGCCATCCATTTATTTTCAATTTAACAATTTTCAAAAAAAGCTTTTATTACGATTAGTCTGGTCCATCCAATATCGCAAAAATCTTTGTAAAATTTCAAAAAAAAAAAAAAAATTCTTGTCCAAAATTATGTTACTTTTTGCGACAAATTTGATTTTAGCGAACGGCAAAGAATAAAAGCACACGGAACTGTTGTGCCATGCATTAGCTTAAAAGCAATTACCAAAAGATTGAATTGGCTTCAGAAGGGATAAATAATGCTCGGAAATGCCAAAAATAATCACAAAAATTCCAAATTCTTGAAAATTTATTTCAAAAATTTTTCCAAAATTTCTAAAAATTCATTTTATAGAAATTTCAGCAATTAAATGATAATATAAAAATGTTTTTTTTTCTTAAGATTTGCAAAGAATATTTTTTTAAATATTTGTCATTTTTTCTTGCAAAAAAAAGGCCTTTAAAATTTCAAAATTTTGTTTTTAAATTATTAATTTAGTTCCGTTAAAATTTTGTTTTTAAATATTTAATTAGTTCCGTTAAAATTTTGTTTTTAAATATTTAATTAGGTCCGTTAAAATTTTAGTTACCAAGGTTATCCATGTTAAAAAGTCTTCTCCCTGCTCTCCGCAAAATTTTCAACTAATTTTTTTTTGTTGTCAATTCAATCGTGATTATTTTTGGCAAAAAAAAAGTGTGACAAAAATTCGCCATTAATTTTTGCCCAAATTTATCTGTGTTTAGAAAATTGATACACAGTTATGTTCTTATCAATAATTGTATCTTCTTTATTGCTGCTCTTAATTTTATTTTTACTTCACATCAATGTGGTATAAAATAAATTTAAAATTACATCTATATTTTATATTAAAAATGAATAATTTAAATTTAAATAAAAATGAATGTTTATAAAATAAAACCAATTTATAAAAATAAATGTTAATTGAAACATTTTAAATTTGATTTAAATTTATAAAGCGAACAAAACTCATTATGTTAATTTTATTTAAATAAAAATCAAAAAGTATAAAAAAATACAATAAAGTTAATTGACTAATTTGAAATTATAAAGTAAGGATAAATTTAAAATTTAATAAATATAAAGCAATTAAATGAAAATGATTTTTCTTACTGTTTAAGTCTTAGAAAAAATATAAAATAAATTCAATTTATAAATATAATTAGTCATTTAAATTTTATTTTAAAATTATAAAGCAAGCATAATTAAATTAATTATTATTTAAATTTATTCAATAAAAAATAAATAATTTTAAGCTGTTCGCTTCACTTTCTTCAACCCATGAAACAAATGTGCCGGTTATAATTGACACGCCCAATGGTCGCCTGCGCGGTTTTGAATCCATTTTTTTGCACAGTCGGGTCAGCTCATTTCTTGGCGTTCCGTTTGCTGAGCAACCGATTGGCGACCTTCGGTTTCGGCCTCCACAACCAAAAAGGGCATGGAATGGTAAATTGTTTCAATTCAATTTAGTTTTTCAATTTAAAAAATGTTAGAATTTTGGGCCTCCCCTCCCCCGGTAGGGGGTCAGTTCCGTCTGAGCCAAGCTTAAAGCATTATAACTTTTTTCTCAGTAGGCCGCCAAATTTTATAAATTTGGCATCATTCGAAAGCTTTTGATAAGGTATTTCTAAAAAGTTGCAACATGAATACTACCAAAAAGTCAGAATTTTTGCATATTTTAATTTATAACTTTTTACATGTCGGCATATCTTTGTGTTTTTTGGGGAATCCAATTGAGCTTGTCCGAGAATTTTGTTGACCACATATATAGATAAATTAAAATTAGTTAAAAAAATGTTTTTTAAATTTTACGTTAAAATATAAAAATTTCAAAAATTAACATGAGGCATAAACTCCGCAATATTAGGAAAATTTCATCAAAAATGAATAAACATAGACCAGTGTTAGATTATAGGATAGTTATCATTTCAAAATTATGTCACAGATAACCTGGCAATGTTTTTTAAATTTATTTTTAATTTGCCTCCTGCTTAATTTTTGAAATTTTCACATTTTTTTACGCAAAATTTCATGTAACTCATGTAAAGTGATTGCATTTAGTCAAGTAAAAAAAAAAACTTATAAAGCATTGAACATGCTGGGTTTTTTTCCATGGCCATGCATATATATATTTATAAACATTTTTAAATTTTAATGTTTTTTAAATGGAATTGAGCCAAAATTAATTTATATTCGATAGCCCTATTAATTCTCTATTTACCTTTAAAATTTCATTGAGTTTCAAAAATGTTTTCTGGACAAAAAATTCTGACGTAGGATTTTTGGAATTTTATATCAATAACTTTTTTTTATACTTGCATAAAAAATTTGGGAAAATCATATTCCGATAGAGAACAATTAAAGCTATTGAATGATAGGGTTAAATTTGAGGTAAGTTATGAATTTATATATATTACCCATTTTTTGTTTCGAACCCATTGGCGGAATTTAAGAAACGCGCCAGCACGAATTAGTTTTTCAGCAACTAAAATTACCATAGAAAAGCTTAAAAAAAATTTTTAGGGGGCGCAAAAGGGAAGGGATAAAACCCTATTCCCATGAAATTTTTGGCTTTTTGAGGTTTCATTTTAAGCATGTCTTTAGTACCAAACTCAAATCCGAACATAAGTTTGGCAATTCCTGTACTAATTTCGCAATTTGAAATTAATCCAGCAGATTAGACTCTGTAAAACCACAAAAAATGAAATTTAAAACATTTAGGGACCATTGATGCGATGACCCTTTCTACCACATGTTACCAAGGCCGTGACACGTGAGATTAAAAATTTTGAAATTTAAAATTTGTCTAATTTATTTTAGATAAAAACATTAAAACTCAAAATTTTAAAAAATTTTCTTTTAGCTATAATGAGTCTTTTTGGGGGTCCGAAATGTGGAATGCGAACACTCCAATCAGTGAAGATTGTCTGTACATGAACATATGGGCACCAGTAGATGCCAAGTAAATATAGTGTGATCTTAATTAAAATTTGTATTGGAAAAAAGAATTAAATAAATAAATATTTTAATAATTTGAAATTTTGAAATTTTACCGAATATTGACCATAAATATAGTTGTTTTTAATAAATTATTTAATCTCAATTTTTATTTTAAATGAATAAATATGAACACATTAAATTTTGAAATATTAAATGTGTCAAAATATATACGTCAAAGAGATAAATTAATAAAAAAATTACTGTTAATTTTAAAATATCTTTCTATAGAATTTATTAAAATTATATTTTTAGAAATTTAACTGTGATGGTTTGGTTCTTCGGTGGTGGCTTTTATTATGGGAGGTCATAATAAAAAATATATTTATATTATATATATTTTTATTATTTTCAAAATATAGCCCATCACTAATTCTCTACGATGGAAAGGCATTGGCATTAACGGGAAAAGTGGTTGTGGTGAACATAAACTACCGGCTTGGCCCATTTGGATATTTGTTTTTGGACGATGAAGAAGTGCCTGGTAATTAATTATAACCAAATAAAAATTTTAATAAAATTTATAACCCATTTAAAATGGGTCAATAAATTTCAAAAAATATCAATTAAATGTACTAATTAGCTCATTAAAATATTTTAGGAAACATGGGAATGCTTGACCAGGTGAATATTTAAAGCAAAAAACTAAAAATATATATTTATTTTTAACTTTTAAGCAATTAGCACTTCATTGGATTCGTGACAACATTGCGGCATTTGGGGGAGACCCAAAAATGGTAAAATGACTAATTAAACAAGTTAATTTTTTTTTTTTTTTAAATTTAGGTTTCAATTTTTGGCGAAAGTGCCGGAGCATCAAGCATTGTTGCACATTTGATTGCACCAAATTCGCACGGACTCTTCCAGAATGGCATTTTGCAATCAGGCATTTTATTTTTAAATTTTTCATCTACCAAATTATCGAAATTGTAATTTGCATACTCTATCCCATCAGAAAACCCAAAAATTTGGGATTTTTCACTCGTAAATATCAGACCCGGTCAAGTTATTTCAAGATTAGCTGAACCATTGAAAAATGTAGCCTGATCAATCACAAAAATACAGGATTTTTAACCCAAGAATCCGGGTCCAATTCCTGGAACCTAGCCCTAACAAAAATTTCGAAAATTTTATGCAAACCTGGATAGGTTCGCTGGACAACAAATGGAGCATGGACACGCCGCGGCGCGCGTATGAAAAAAGCATGCAGCTGGTGCGGCTTGTCGGCTGCAACCGCACTTTGCTCGCGGATGCCATCCGCTGTCTGCGCCGCATTCCGCCCGCCGACTTCACGGAACAGTTGTGGAACATGCAGTTGAACTTCCTGGAGTTTCCGCTCGTCATTGTGTCGCGGGATGCCAACTTTTTCAGCGCCGAGGACGCGTTTGAGGCGCTGCGCAAGCGCCACTACGCGCAGGATGTGAACCTAATGATCGGTAATTAGTCTATGGGCAAAGCCGGGCAGTGCTTAATTAACCTATTAAAGACCATTGGCATTTTCTACAAATTAGATTTTTAAAAATTTTCGCCCCGGGTCTATAAATGGAATTAAGTCGGAACCGTATTTTCTGGGTTGAATTCTAGATTTTTTCGGGTTTTAGCGGCTTACATTAACTGGGTTGAGACTGTATTTCAACGCACTCAATCCGTTTTTTCAAATTAAAATACGATAGTTTTCCACATTTTAGGCATTCTCTGCATTTGGGTAAAATTCAGTGTTGCCTATGGGTGGTTCTTATATTAGAAAATTTAGAAAATTAGATATAAAATAATTGATTTCTTTTAATTTAGGCATCAATCATGACGAGGGCACTTTTTGGTAATTCACGATAATTATAATTAACATCCAAATTAAAAATTATGCATTTTTTGTATCTAATTTCCAGGAACATTTATAACATCCCAAAATTCTTTGATGTGCCACATCAGCCAATGCTCAGCCTGGATAATTTCAATGAATGCGTGAAGACGGCATTTTCGCGCTTGCCAGACATTGTCCGAGACGCAGCATCGGTTAAAACAAAAAAATAATTTTTAATATTAATTAGAATTAATGAATTTTTATTTTATTTAAAATTTCTTAGAATTTTCAATTTATTATCATTATTAGGGATCATTTTTTTATGTAAATACATGTTTTTTTCCTGGATTCTCCATGCTCTAATTAGTAGGGAAAACACTTTCTTTTTTGTGTTTGCGAACAACAGTTGGGACTTTTATTTACATATTTTCGGATTTTTCTACATATTACATATGTACATGTTTTTATACATATTTTGGACTTTTTCACATTTTTTTGTACATATTTTGCATTTTTGAGAATTTTTAGGGAATTTTTTTATGAAATACCCCCAAAAATATCCAAAATTTCGCAATTTTTTTCAAAAATTTTGAGAATTTATAGAAATTTTTTGCGAAAAGTAAAAATTTTTTTTGAAAATGTGCCCCAAAATTTTTTTTTTTTCAAAAATGGGATATCACAAATTAATTTTTAAATTACTAAAAGATAATTCTAAGCCTATTTAGGTCATTTTTAGTACATATTTCTGGATTTTTGTACATATTTCAGTGTTTTTTATACATATTTTATTTACATATTTAGCGAATTTTTCTTACATAAATAAATGATCCCTAATCATTATTAATATTTCTTTAAAAGCATGTTTATTTGGGCGCACGGCGTTGTGAGTACGAGACGGGAGTGCACAAAAATTTAGCCGATCAAGTCAATCAGATGGTTCGTTCGAAGTTTTTGCATAAAATAATAAAATATTTAATTTATTTTTTAATAATATTAATTTTACCATTTTTAGGTCGGAGATTATTTTTTCACATGTGACAGCATTTGGTTGGCTGATCAGGCAAGAAAATTAAAAAAAAACTTTATTATTAACTGTTTATAATTAATTATATATTAATTAAAACGTAATTTTATGTTAAAATATTCCAATATATATCATAAAATTCTATTTTTCTACTATTTATAATTTTTATTTTTTCTAATAATGGTTAAAATTTCAGAAAAAAAAATTAAAATTGATTAGGCACAGCCGGATTTTTTTTTTTTTTTTGGAATAAATATTTATTTATTAATATTTCGAGTTTTTTTAAATTTAGTGTCAATTTGAAATCAACTCTATTAAAGAAGAAACCATTTTTAGCTTGACAACTCGCCAGCCCGTGTTTACGTTTATTACTTTGACCAAGCGTCGAGCGCTGTAATTAAAAATACATTGAAAATTAATTAATTTAAATAGTAAAATTTAATTGGGCAATTTGTTTTTCAATTCAATAATTTAAATTTCAGAATCCGTGGCCAAAATGGACTGGTGTTATGCATGGCTATGAAATTGAATATGTTTTTGGCGTCCCAATTTATAATGAGAGTGCCGGATATACAAAACGTAACAAAAAAACAAACAAATAAATAAATAAATAAATTTTTTATTTTAGGAGAGCAAATTCTTAGCCAAAAAATGGTGAACATTTTTAAAATAATTGAAATTTAATTAAAATTTCATATAATTTATAGATTAAGCTGTGGACATCATTTGCTTCCACCGGGTCTCAATTTTTAAAACATAATTAATATATTTAAAAAGGAAATAAATTGCTCATTCTTAATTGCATTAGGGTAAATCCATTTAAGAATTGCATAAATTAATTAATTAGTGCTTAATTGATAAGTTTCTCGAGATTTCTTGTTCTCGGATTCTCTGGGTTCGTGAGTAGAACAATTTCTCGGACCTTTTGGGTCTCGTCTCTTTGGTTGAATCTCGAATCTCGGACGACTATTGATAATTGAATTGAGATAAACTTTAATAATCCTGAGAAAGTGTTACTTTACAAATGAGTGGTTTAATCATTTAAGAATCCCGTCTCGAACACTAATAAATTATTTTCCTATTATTTTAGGATTCCAAGCTTGGACCATCGTGAAGGCTTCTCCGAGCGGCTTCATTGGCCCCAATACCATTCGCAGAACAACCCTCGGTGGCTTGAGCTCCGAGCATCGCACATCAGGCTAATAAGATTTTAAATTTACAAAATATTTAATTAATTTTTTACAATTTTTAAAATATAAATTATAAATTTTTGTAGGCCAATGCGCGCAACAAAAAAGGAGGAATGCCGTATATGGCGAGCATCGCGAGACATGGAATACAACGAATACAGTAAAACATTATTAAAATATTATGCAATATTAAAAATTAAAAATAAATAATAATTTTGAATAAATTTAAATTATTTATAATATTTTAATTAAAAATTTTCAGTGATGGAAAAATTGACATCCGCTTTATCTGCATCATTTGCAAAAACGCGACTATTTCCACCGTCAATCATAGCTATTTGTTTCACACTGATCTCTGTACAAAAAATACTCATTTACTAGTAAAAAAAAATTTGTCATTTATTTTTAATAGATAATATATTTATTTCTATTTACTACTATTGTAATAAAATTTTCATTTAAAATTATTATTTTATGAATTTTCAATATAAAATTTGGAAAATTTGATCATAGGCCCCAAACTGAAAAATGATTAAAAACGGTCAGAATTGATGTAAAAAGGTTTGAAATGGATAGGAAAAATAGAATTAGGGGCGCGCTTGCCCTTTTTCAGGATGAAAAGTGCCGAAAATGGAGTGCCAAACTCAGCTGGGACTCAAGTGACCGTGCTATATAAAGCACTCAAAAGACATTATAAATAATTTTTCTAGGGTAAATTGTGGCGCTGAACACGAATATGACCTTTATTTTGCAAAATTCCGAACCCCGAACCCGAATTCGAACAAAAATTCGAAATTTTAAATAAAAATTTTTGAACAAATTTGGTATCATTCGAAAGCTCTTAACGAGCTAAGTCTAAAAATTAAGAAATGAAGTCGAACCGACGCATGTTATGGGTCCTCAAAGTCGTTAAAACTATTTTTAAACCAATAGTCAGAAAATGTAAAAGAACGTCAAAATAAAAGATTAAATTTAGCTTATTGCGCTAAAAAACCGCCGCACACTCGACTACGGCGGCCAGTAGGTGGGGCGAGACTACGGGCTACGGAAGAAGTCCGCGCGTGAAATTCAGAATTGATCAATTTAAATTTATTGGAAAATAAAAGAAACGACCATTAAAGAGGAAAAGCCATTCATTCTCAAAATTAAATTTATATATTTATTTTTTCAAAATTTTTTTTTAATCAATTCTACATTTTTACGCATAACAAAAATCGCATCTCTACTGATTATTTGCAAATAGAAAATCATATAAATTGCAAATAAACAATAATTAAAATTTAATTAAATTTTGTTCAACTGATCAGATGAATTTACCATTAATACGTTTTATTATACTGATCACCAGGAAATATAAAATCGTAATATATAAACTTAAACGGGAATTTTTCAAATCACGCAAATCCACATTAGGTCTCCAGCAGTGCTGGACATAACTGATTTTCAATTACGGAATGAAATCCATAAGCTGTAATTACGGCGATTTTTTCTTTTGGAAATCCGTAATGCGTCATTACGGGGGCCCAAAAAACGCCGTAATTTACGTAATCCATAAATATCCAATTTTTTATTTCTTAAAAAAACAAAAAAAAAAATTGAGAAAGAAAACTTCTTCTCTCTTAATAATCCGTTCTCATTCCTCCTTTTTTGACAAAAAAAAATACATTTTCATTAGGTAAAAACCCTACTCATTTTTGGCCCAACTCATTTTTTACGTGTATGAACTGTCTAACTTCACGCTGTCTGCACTCCTACACAAATATATTGACAAAAAACGAGTTTCGAAATGAACAAAAAAAAAAGAGAAATCATTGAAAAATACTATAAAATTAAAGAAAAAATAAAGAAAAAAAGAAGGAAATACTCAACAAAAGAATGGAGTTAAATTAACTCAAAAATTGGAAAAAGTTGGGGACAAATCGCCAATATATTTTTAAATGGATTAAAGAATTAAAACTTAATCAAAAACGAGCGCTTGGGTGCCGCTTCGCGGCGCCAACCGCTATGTTTTATTCTCTAAGAGTTTAAAATTTTCTCAGTCTCATTTCTCTTCTCTTTTATCTCCTCTCTCTACTTCTCTCTTTCCTCCGTATCCGTGCCCTCCCTCTCCCTCCTCTCTGATCCGTGAGTTTTTGGATATGCATTATTTAAAAAAAAAAAAAAGTTTCCTTAATTTTTAATCAAAATTTCCCAAGGGCTTTACTATTTTTATTGCTAATTCTTTCTGGTATTTTTTTTTTTGGTTGAATTTCCCATTTGAAGAATTCTCATTAAAAATGTTGATTGCTCTTATAAAAAGTGCCGAATTATTTGAATAAAATGATACAAATTGCATTTATTTTCAATCATTTTTTATTTAAAAAAAGTTTAAATATGCAAAAAAAAATACCCGAAGTCTAAACTTATAATTAGTTATTCGGAGTTAATAAATTTGTTGGATCAACTAAATATGTTTTCATTTGTACGAAAGATTTTTTTTTTTTGATATATGCTTATATTTTTAATGTAAAATATTACAAATATAGAATAACGAGAAAAAGGGGAGAAAATGAAAATTTATTGTAAAACGAAAAAAGAAAATCCAGAGATGCATAATCAGAAAATTGCTAATGAATCTGAGAATACCAGCTGAATAAGCTTGATTATTTGGAGCTTTTCAATTTTAAAATGTCGATTTTGGATACTTTTCTCAATTAATACGATAATTGAAATTTTTTTTTTTGATTAAAATTATATTTTTACTGAAATTAGGGGCTTAATTTAACATAATGGCTTAAATAAGTTTTTTTTTATAACGAACAAAAAGTCAAAAGTCTAAGTTTCCGAAATTAACATTTTTGGTCCAAAATCGGTTTAAGTACACGGAAATAACTGAAAGCCATCAATCCTCTAATCCTAAAATGCATAAAAGGATAAAATAAAAGGCAGAAAATGAATATACTTAATACCAAAATTAGTTGTTTTAGGTAGGACCCAAAAAGGGTAAAAATAAAATTTTTTAAAGTCAATTGTTAGTTTTTCGTTTTTGATATGTGGGGGGGGGGGAATCGGAAACTGTAAAAACATTCCTTTTTTGAAATTTTTAACGCCATTCTTAGGATGTGAAATTGTGATTTTTTCCATTTTTGTTAAGAAATTTTCGAAAATCCAGAAACTTTTGGGTCTCGGGATTCTGATTTCCGATTTCGAAAATTTTTGGGGCCTCGGAATGCCATCCCTGATGCGCGGTAGTGTGCGTAACGTAGAGAATAAAAGAGAATGATTGTAGGGAAAAAGAAAAATGGATTGTGAATTAAATGAAAGCAATAACTTAGGATTGAAACATTAGATCAAACTAATGATCCGAATGCCGAAAGATTATATCGACTATATTAAAAGTTTATAAAAAAAAACTTAAAATAAATAATTGTTTTGCTCGAAAAAATAGGATTTAAATGATTTTTTTTTAGAAAAGTAGTCAACAATTTTAACACTATTTCTCCGCCCCCCCCCCCCTCATTTTACATATTTGGATAAAAATTACTTACACATATATTCATAACATAATTGTTTAACAAAAGCAATAAAGATACAATATATTTTCAAAATAATTAATTAATAGAAATTTATTAATAAAAATTTTTATAAATCTATAAATCAAAAGATAAAAATTAAAAAGGATTTTTGATTAAATATTTGACGAAAAATGGGAAGAAAGAGAAGAAGCACGAAATGAACAGAAAAAGAGAAATGATTGGAAAAATAAAACAAAACAAAAATTAATTTTTGCGCTATTACTTTTCTTGAATATTTTCTTCCCACGGTTAATAAAAATGTTATTAATCGAAAATTAAATTTAGTCATTATTTTACTTATTCTTGGCAATAAATTGTTCAGTAGAATAACAAATAATAAAATCTTAGTTAATATTTATTTTCAATTAAATGGATTTTTCTTATTTATAAGAATTTCTTCATTTATAAAAATTAAATTAATCTTATTATATTTTTGAAAAAATAATTGCTTGTTTAATTGAAATTTATAAAGAAAATGAACTTCACATTTTATTCGTTTTAATTATATTTCTGGTGATCGAACTTCATCAAATTAAAATGGAAAATAAAAAATTGCAACAAAAATCATTTTGATGAAATATTTGGAGAAAAATGGGAAGAAAAAGAAGAAGAAAATTTGAAAGAACAGAAAAGAATAGAAATTGTCAGAAAAGTCTATAAAATTAAAGAGAAAATTAAGCAAAAAGGAAGAAAATATTCATCAAAAGAATGGGGGAAAATAAATTCGAAAATAGCGAAAAAATTGGAAACAAATCGAACTACTATTTATAAATGGATTAAAGAATTGGGGCTGAATAAAAATAAATGCTATAAATCCTATAAATCAACAACTGATGAAGAGAAAATTTACATTGTGAAAAAATTCATTGAAATGAAAAATGAATTTAAAGAAAAAAGAAAATATTCAAGAAAAGAATGGCACCAAAATTATGCCGAAATTTCTGAGAAAATTGGAGTAAGTTATGATATAATTAAGAAATGTATGAACCATTATTGAATTAGACTGAAAAGATTAACGGAGAAAGAAAAAATGGAAAAAATCAAAAATTATTGGAAAATAAAAAGCGAAAATCCAAAAAAGAGTGATGGAGTTATTGCAAAAACATTGAAAATTGATCGAAATAGCATTTCAAAATGGAAGAAACAATTTGGAGAAAAAATTTAATTAAAATTTTAAAAAAGAATAGAGGAAGAAAAAAGCAAATAAATCAATGTTAAAATAAAATTATGCTTTTCTTTTTCACTATTCGTTCCTACAATTATTTATTTATTCGACAAAATTTAGCATAAATTAGAAAATATTCTGTGCTATTTTTGGCAAAAATGATTTGGGCATAAATTTGTAAAACATCATTGATCATCAAAATTGAAGTTGTTGAACAAATTCCGAATTGATCAATTTAAATTTATTGGAAAATAAAAGAAACGACCATTAAAGAGGAAAAGCTATTCATTCTCAAAACTAAATTTATATATTTATTTTTTCAAAATTTTTTTTAATCAATTCTACATTTTTACGCATAACAAAAATCGCATCTCTACTGATTATTTGCAAATAGAAAATCATATAAATTGCAAATAAACAATAATTAAAATTTAATTAAATTTTGTTCAACTGATCAGATGAATTTACCATTAATACGTTTTATTATACTGATCACCAGGAAATATAAAATCGTAATATATAAACTTAAACGGGAATTTTTCAAATCACGCAAATCCACATTAGGTCTCCAGCAGTGCTGGACATAACTGATTTTCAATTACGGAATGAAATCCATAAGCTGTAATTACGGCGATTTTTTCTTTTGGAAATCCGTAATGCGTCATTACGGGGGCCCAAAAAACGCCGTAATTTACGTAATCCATAAATATCCAATTTTTTATTTCTTAAAAAAACAAAAAAAAAAATTGAGAAAGAAAACTTCTTCTCTCTTAATAATCCGTTCTCATTCCTCCTTTTTTGACAAAAAAAAATACATTTTCATTAGGTAAAAACCCTACTCATTTTTGGCCCAACTCATTTTTTACGTGTATGAACTGTCTAACTTCACGCTGTCTGCACTCCTACACAAATATATTGACAAAAAACGAGTTTCGAAATGAACAAAAAAAAAAGAGAAATCATTGAAAAATACTATAAAATTAAAGAAAAAATAAAGAAAAAAAGAAGGAAATACTCAACAAAAGAATGGAGTTAAATTAACTCAAAAATTGGAAAAAGTTGGGGACAAATCGCCAATATATTTTTAAATGGATTAAAGAATTAAAACTTAATCAAAAACGAGCGCTTGGGTGCCGCTTCGCGGCGCCAACCGCTATGTTTTATTCTCTAAGAGTTTAAAATTTTCTCAGTCTCATTTCTCTTCTCTTTTATCTCCTCTCTCTACTTCTCTCTTTCCTCCGTATCCGTGCCCTCCCTCTCCCTCCTCTCTGATCCGTGAGTTTTTGGATATGCATTATTTAAAAAAAAAAAAAGTTTCCTTAATTTTTAATCAAAATTTCCCAAGGGCTTTACTATTTTTATTGCTAATTCTTTCTGGTATTTTTTTTTTTGGTTGAATTTCCCATTTGAAGAATTCTCATTAAAAATGTTGATTGCTCTTATAAAAAGTGCCGAATTATTTGAATAAAATGATACAAATTGCATTTATTTTCAATCATTTTTTATTTAAAAAAAGTTTAAATATGCAAAAAAAAATACCCGAAGTCTAAACTTATAATTAGTTATTCGGAGTTAATAAATTTGTTGGATCAACTAAATATGTTTTCATTTGTACGAAAGATTTTTTTTTTTTGATATATGCTTATATTTTTAATGTAAAATATTACAAATATAGAATAACGAGAAAAAGGGGAGAAAATGAAAATTTATTGTAAAACGAAAAAAGAAAATCCAGAGATGCATAATCAGAAAATTGCTAATGAATCTGAGAATACCAGCTGAATAAGCTTGATTATTTGGAGCTTTTCAATTTTAAAATGTCGATTTTGGATACTTTTCTCAATTAATACGATAATTGAAATTTTTTTTTTTTTGATTAAAATTATATTTTTACTGAAATTAGGGGCTTAATTTAACATAATGGCTTAAATAAGTTTTTTTTTATAACGAACAAAAAGTCAAAAGTCTAAGTTTCCGAAATTAACATTTTTGGTCCAAAATCGGTTTAAGTACACGGAAATAACTGAAAGCCATCAATCCTCTAATCCTAAAATGCATAAAAGGATAAAATAAAAGGCAGAAAATGAATATACTTAATACCAAAATTAGTTGTTTTAGGTAGGACCCAAAAAGGGTAAAAATAAAATTGAAGTTGTTGAACAAATTCAGAATTGATCAATTTAAATTTATTGGAAAATAAAAGAAACGACCATTAAAGAGGAAAAGCCATTCATTCTCAAAACTAAATTTATATATTTCAAAAATTCTTTTTAATCAATTCTACATTTTTACGCATGAGAAAAATCGCATCTCTACTGGTTATTTGCAAATAGAAAATCATATAAATTGCAAATAAACAATAATTAAAATTTTATTTTATGAAATGCTCGATTCATCTTTTTTTCATTGATGGGTATTTTAAAAATTATTGATCACTGTAAACAAAAACTATTAGGGCTTTTCAGCAATTTTGCAATTTCTTTGTCACTCATTTTTTGATTTTCTTTTTTTAATTGCCAATAAATTTTCATTTTTTCTATTTTTTCTTTTACAGTTATTCTTTTTAGACTTTTACCAAATTGCGTCTTCCATTTGATAATTGTACTTTTGCAAACACCAATTTTCTTACCTATTTCTTCATAATTTTGTTTCCATTCTTTATGTGAATATTTTCTTTTTTGCTTATATTCTTTTGACATTTTAATGAATTTTTGCACAATTTCTATTTTTTCTTCATCAGTTGTTGATTTGTAGTTTATATGTATTTGTTTTTGAAGACAAAATTCTTTTATCCATTTTTGAATATATGTTTGATTTGTCCCCAATTTTTCGCTATTTTTGAATTAATTTTATTCCATTCTTTTGAAGAATATTTTTTTCCTTTTAGCTTTATTTTTTCTTTTATTTTATAATATTTTCCAATTATTTCTCTTTTTTCTTCCAAATTTTCTTCTTCTTCCCATTTTTCTCCAAATATTTCATTAAATGTTTTTTGCTGCATTTTTTTATTTTCCGTTTTAATTTGATGAAATTCGATCACAAAAAAATATAATTAAAACGAATAACAAATGGAATTTCATTTTATTTAAAAATTCTCAAAAATAAATTAGAATACTTTTTTCAAAAAAAATTTAACATTAAATTAATTAATATAAATGAATAAATTCTTATAAATAAGAAAATATTTAATCGATTAATTATTTGTTATTCTACTGAACAAATTATTTGCAAGAATCAGTAAAATAATGATTAAATTAAATTTTCAATTAATGATATTTTTATTAGTGGTCTCTGAAAAAATAAAATCGTAATCTTAAATTTATTCATTTAGTTAATTTATAAGGCATTGAAATGAATTAATGACAATTTCGATTTTTTCTTCATCAGTTTTTCCTATCTGAATTTTTTGTATTCAATTTGAAAAATATCAGTAATAAAAAACTAATTAAAATAAAAATATAATTGCTATTAATGCCGAAAAGAGTTTATTTAACTTATTGACTTAAGTTTACGATTTCTAATAAAAATGTAATTAAACGAAAATTAAATATTTAATCATTATTTTACTTATTCTTTCCAATAAATTGTTCAGTAGAATAAAATTTAATAAAATCTTAATTTATTTTTTATTTTCAATTACGTAGGTTTTTCTGATTTAAGAATTTGTTCATTTATAAAAATTAATTTAATGTTAAATTTTTTTTTTTGAAAAAAGTAAATTCCAATTTATTTTTGAGAATTTTTAAATAAAATGAAATTCCATTTGTTATTCGTTTTAATTATATTTTTTGTGATTGAACTTCATCAAATTAAAACGAAAAAGAAAAAATTGCAGCAAACATCTTTTAATGAAATATTTGGAGAAAAATGGGAAGAAAAAGAAGAAGAAAAAAGAGAAATAATTGAAAAATATTATAAAATTAAAGAAAAAATAAAGCAAAAAGGAAGAAAATACCCAAAAAAATTCTTTTAGCCGTAAAAAAGGTTTTTTTTGTAACATCATAAAACATTTCGAAATGTTAAATATTTTTTTTTATTAACCATGCTATTAATTTTTAGTCTTTTATGTACTCATTTTTTGAAAAAACATAGGTTTGTACAGACTAAAATAAACTTAATAATATTCAAAATTGAAGCTTTAATTTTCTGATAGACAAAACTTAGAATTATTTAATGATACCGCGAAATATTAATTTAGTTATATTGAGCCAAATTATGAATTTTTATGTGTTATATATTTTTTATTCTAGAAATGTTTCTTTATAAAATACTATTTTTCTCTGTGAATTTTTCTTTAAAATTTTTCATCAACTTTTTGTAAAATTATGTACAATAATCAAATTAATTATTTGATTTATAATTATGTTCTTTTTATTGCTAATTTTTCAATTCTTAAATTTTAGAATTTGAAAAAATTTAAATTGAGAAAGAATTAGAAATAGACTCTTATAGAAATTTGGCTTTTTATTCTAAAAATGCTACATAATTTCATTTTGAAATCTGTAGTTTTACTGTCCCATTTTCCAATTTTTGGGTTGCCAAGGGAATCGAAATTTTCTACAAAAAGATATGTACATAACTAGGGATGATATTTTTAGGCAAATGCCTATTTTTTCCTGACCTCCTCGTGGCCTGAAACGTACAAAAAACATGTTTTTTTTCTGTTGTTTTTAAGCTAATTTTCGAGTTTTTAGTGCCTATTTTCTAGGCTTTTATTTTTAGAGCCTAAAGCCTAAAAAATTTTTGAAAGAACCTATTTTTGCCTATTTTGGCCTTTTGTCCAAAATTATTAACAAAAATGCAATAAAAACGAAAAATACACCCCTAAGAAGCGACCTAAATTTTTTTTTCAAAAAATGCACCCCTAAAAATAGGCCCGAAATTTTTCAAAAATACACCTCTAAGAAATGAAAAATTTTCAAAAATTCATCTCCAGATTTATTTATTTATTTTCTTGACAAGAATTTGTGATTTAAAAACTATTTTCTCAATACTGATTTGGCCTAATTTTTTTTTTTTACTTTTTTGAATAAATTTTGTAATTTTACACCCCTATATTTGAGACTTTTAGAGCCTACTTTCTATTTTTTGGAGCCTATTTTTGGTGTTTTATAGAGTCTAAATATCATCCCTACTTATGACAATTTCTTTTCGTTTTTGTTAACTTTTAAATTTTCTTTTTTAAGAAACATTGATTTTGAAGAAAACAAAATTTCATTTTATCATTGATTTATTTACTTTTTTCTTCCTCTATTCTTTTTTAAAATTTGAATTAATTTTTTCTCCAAATTGTTTTTTCCATTTAAAAATGCTTTCTCGACTAATTTTCAATATTTTCGTAATTTCTTTGTCACTCATTTTTGGATTTTCTCCTTTTGTTTTCCAATATTTTTTTATTTTTTCCATTTTTTCTTTCTCCGTTATTCTTTTCTTGCTAATTCCAAATTGTTTCTTCCATCTTTCAATTGTCGTATATCCTACTCTTATTTTTCGATTTGTAGCAATTATTTGGCTTTTGATGAAGTTTCAATTCTTTAATCCATTCATAAATTTTCATTCGATTTGTCCCCAATTTATTCGCTATTTTTCTTTCAATTTTATTCCATTCTTTTCTTGAATATTTTCTTTCTTTTTGCTTTATTTTCTCTTTAATTTTATAATATTTTTGAATTATTTCTCTTTTTTTCTTCCAAATTTTCTTCTTCTTTCTCTTCCCATTTTTCTCCAAATATTTCAACGAATGACTTTTCCTGCAGTTTTTTCTTTTCTGATCCAATTTTGGCAATTAAAATAATAATTAAAAATAATAGAGGGAATAATTTCATTTTTGTCATCTCAAAATGATTTTAAAGTTTTTTTAATAAGAACGCAAATTTTTTTGGTCATATAAATAAATAAAAATGAATTTTTTCTAATTAAAAACTGACAGATAACCATAATTGTATTGATTTAATGGAAAAAAGAATATCCTACTTAATTGCAAAAAAATAATAAATAAAAAATTTTATTAGTAATTTTTAGGTAGGTCGGGACAGGGACCAAAACACGGACAACTGAGTACCGAGTGCCGGTTTTGCCCAAAATTCCCGGTCCCGACCTACTCTAGTAATTTTACTCAATTGGCCAATTGCCATTTGGTAAAACAATGATTAAATCTCCAATTCTATAAATTTCATTTCAGTTTTTACATTTTTTAAACTTAAATTTAAGAATTTTTATTCAACCTTAAAAAAGTCTTCATTTTTAATTTAATTTAATTTCTATTCGATAATTCTAAATTTATATTGTCTTTTTTTATAGAGGCTGGGCTGGCAAGAGATTTCAATTTTTAATAAAAAATTATATATTTAAATTAGAAAAATTAATTTTTATGCTTGTTAATTAAATTATTAATATTTAGTTACAAAGCAATGGAATAGCTTTAAAACTATTTTGTCGGTTTTCTTCATTTTCTGTTTTGCATTCAGTGCATTAGCGCCGCTTCTTTCTAATTATTTGTCGATAATTGAACATCATTAATTAATGAAAAATTAGCAAATGATTTTCTCGGCTTAAGATTTATTTAAATCAATAATAATATTTAATTACCTTTACATATCCAATGACAACTCACTAAAATTCTCTAAAATTTGCCGTTTTACGAAACGACCTAGCATCATTTTTTTCTATAAATAATCATTTGAATTTAACCACCTATAATTTTGTGTCTATTTTAAAACATGACAAATCTACACAATGTTATTTTTGTCAAAATTCTATAGTTTCTCGGATTCATTTGTCGGTCCGTAATCGTTTCGTGGGGTCATTTGTCGGTTCTCGTAACGTTTATCGGAGTCCTTTGTCGGTTCTCGTAATCGTTTCGTGGGGTCATTTGTCGGTTCTCGAATAGTTTCTTTGAGTCATTTCACGGTTCTCGTATCGTTTATCCGAGTCATTTGTCGGTTCTCGTAATCGTTTCGTGGGGTCATTTGTCGGTTCTCGTATAGTTCCTTTTAGTCATTTCTCGGTTCTCGTATCGTTTATCGGAGTCATTTGTCGGTTCTCGTAATCGTTTCGTGGGTCATTTGTCGGTTCTCGTATAATTTCTTTGAGTCATTTCTCGGTTCTCATATCGTTTATCGGAGTCATTTGTCGGTTCTCTTATCGTTTCTCGAAGTCATTTGTCGGTTCTCGTAACGTTTATCGGAGTCCTTTGTCGGTTCTCGTAATCGTTTCGTGGGGTCATTTGTCGGTTCTCGTATAGTTTCTTTGAGTCATTTCTCGGTTCTCGTATCGTTTATCGGAGTCATTTGTCGGTTCTCGTATAGTTTCTTTGAGTCGTTTCTCGGTTCTCGTATCGTTTCTCGGAGTCATTTGTCGGTTCTCGTATCGTTTCTCGGAGTCATTTGTCGGTTCTCTTATCGTTTCTCGGAGTCTTTTCTCGCTTCTATTCTCTTTTCGTGGGGTTATTTCTCGGTTCTCTTGTCGTTTCTCGGAGTCATTTGTCGGTTCTCTTATCGTTTCTTTAAGTCATTTCTCGGTTCTCGTATCGTTTATCGGAGTCTTTTCTTGGTTATCGTATCGTTTCGTGGGGTCATTTCTCGGTTCTCGTATCGTTTATCGGAGTCATTTGTCGGTTCTCTTATCGTTTCTCGGAGTCGTTTCTCGCTTCTATATTTGTTTCATTTTATGACAATATTTGCTTCCTTTTTGGCTCGTTAATTCTCTGATTATTTTAGAAATATAAATCCGGATTACGAAAGGATTTTCCAATTAATGGATTCAATCTTAAGTTACCCTCGCAATTTCCTTAAATTATACACGCTAAACTCATTAGTGGGGTATGTTGTGATCCCCTTGGGCATATATTTAAGTGGCTAATCGTCGTTTAAGCAGCACTTATCGACGGGCATTAAATTTTAAAAATCATTTAGCCAATTCTTTGCCAACCTCATTATTATTATTAACCCATTTTGGAACGTTTCATAACCTTTCCATAATATTACATTTGGCTTTCATTTGGGCTAATCCGTTAGTGTATTTGACAGTTTTCCTTACAATTTTATGAAAATTTGAATTTTTTTCTATAAAGAAGCCAAAACTATATGGTTTTTTAAAAAAAACCAATTCAACAAGAAATTAAACAAATTGACCATTTTTGGATGTTCAAAATTTCTTCTAAATCGCCAATGCATTTTCAAGTAAACTGATTTAACGTAGTTTTTTTTATCCATTTAAAATTTTATTGCGGTTTTAATTTTTATTTAAAAAATATTCATTTATCCGTTTCGTATCTTTTTATCTAGCTCGTGGAGTCAAGTTGTTATTAATCACACATAGTAGTGAATTATTTTATTTATTTAAAATATATTTACGATTTTTCTATTACACCCCATAGAATTAGAATCTTAATTAATGGAAAATAATTTTATTTAATCATTGTTTTACGAATTGGCAATTATTTTGTTCAATAAATAAAATATTAACGAAGATTTTATTAGTATTTCTTTGCAATTAAGTAGGACATTCTTATTTTTACGTTAAATCAGTAGAATTATGATTTTCTGTCAGTTTTTAATCAGAGAAAAAATCATTTTTATTCATTTATATGCCTAAAAAATATATTACGATTTAATTGAAAAAATATATTAAATCATTTTGAGACGACGAAAAAATGAAATTATTACCGTTATTCTTTTTAATTGTAATTTTAATTATCAAATTTGACCAATTTGGAACAGAGAAGAAAAAACTCCAACAGAAAACATTTGGCCAAATCTTTGGAGAGAAATGGGAAGAAAAAGAAGAAGAAAATTTGGAAGAAAAAAGAGAAATAATTCAAAAATATTATAAAATAAAAGAAAAAATAAAACAAAAAGGAACAAAATATTCAACAAATAAATGGCATAAAATTAACTCAAAAATAGCGAAAAGATTGGGCACAAACCAAACTTATATAACAAAATGGATTAAAGAATTTGGTCTCCAAAAAAAGAAATGTTACAAATCAACAACTGATGAAGAAAAAATTAAAATTGTACAAAAATATCTTGAAATGATAAATGAATATAAGCAAAAAAGGAAATATTCGAGCAAAGAATGGAAAAAAAATTATGCCGAAATTTGCAAGAAAATTGGAATAAGCCGAATCATAATTAACAAATGGAAGAAACAATTTGGAATGAGAAAATTTATGAGGGAGAAAGAAAAAATGGAGAAAATGAAAAAATATTGGCAAATAAAAAAAGAAAATCATAAATTGAGTGATCAAATCATTGCAAAAACATTGAAAATCAGTCGAGATAGCATTTTAAGATGGCAAAAAACAATTTTGAGAAGAAGAAATTGCTCGGAAAAATGAATGTGTTAGCGCTTTTAAAAGTTAAACAACTAAAAACCCGATGAAATTATTCCACACAAATCCATTTTTGTATTAAAAATTGTTTTCAAAAAAATTTATTTTTGGCTTAGATATTAAATTTGGAAAAGAAATATTAGTTGATCTTATTTATACATGAAAATTTAAATTTTTAAAAAATTCCAACCCCTGCTCTAACAAATACCTAAAATTTCCCTTCGGCAAAATCAAATTGTTTAAATAAAAAATTTTTTAATGATTATTTTTTGAAAACAAAACTCCTCGTAAAGGGTGAAATAGGCACAAAATGCCATAAAAATTACCTAAATAGGCTTTGAATCACCTTTAGTATTTCACAAAATTAATTTTTGATATCTCATTTTTGAAAAAAAAATCGATTTTTTAGGAATACATTTAATTTTCTCAAAAAATTTTATCAATTCTCAAAAATGCTCAAAATATAAAAAAAAATAATAATTAAAATATACGAAAAATTGCGGAAAAAATTTAATGATTTCTAAATCATTTCTTCTTCTCCAAATTGTTTCTTCCATTGTAAATGCTATTCCGACTAATTTTCAATGTTTTTCCAATTTCTTTGTCACTCATTTTTGGATTTTCTTTTTAATTTTCAAATAAATTTTCATTTTTTCCTTTTTTTCTTTCTCCGTTATTTTATTATTGCTAATGCCAAATTTTTTCTTCCAATTAATAATTGTTCCATATTTAACTCCGATTTTCTTACAAATTTCGGCATAATTTTGGCGCCATTCTTTTAGCGAATATTTTCTTTTTTGTTTGTATTCATTTGCCATTTCAATGAATTTTCGTACAATTTCAATTTTCTGTTCAACACTTTTTGCTTTGTAGCTTTTATGTATTTGTTTTTGATGGCCAAATTCTTTAATCCATTCATAAATTGTGGTTCGATTTGTGCCCAAGTTTTTTGCAATTTTTGAATTTATTTTATTCATTTCTTTTGTTGAATATTTTGTTCCTTTTTGTTTTATTTTTTCTTTAATTTTATAATATTTTTGAATTGTTTCTCTTTTTTCTTCAAAATTTTCTTCTTCTTTCTCTTCCCATTTTTCTCCAAATATTTCAACGAATGACTTTTGTTCCAACTTTTTCTTTTCTGATCCAATTTTGGCAATTAAAAATATAATTAAAAAGAATAGAGGGAATAATTTCATTTTTGTCGTCGTCTCAAAATGATTTAATAATATTTTTGCAATTAAATCGGAATATTTTTTAGGCATATAAATGAATAAAAATGAATTTTTTCTGATTAAAAAGCTGTCATAAAACCATAATTTCACTGATTTAACGGAAAAAAAGAAAATCCTACTTAATTGCAAAGAAAAAATAATAATAAAATCTTCGTTAATAATTTTTATTTATTGAACAAAATAATTACCAATTCGTAAAATAATGCTTAAATAAAAATTTCGATTAATTAAAATTCCAATTTCTTTTGGGTCTAAATTGGAAAATCGTAGGTTGCTGTAAATGGCCAGAATGCCATTTTAGCGCCGAAAATGTTAGCGAAATGAACAGTAAAGTTAAATTTTTTTGCTCAATTTGAGCAGCAACACTTCGGCGCGGGCTTTTTCGGCGCGGCCAGTTGAGCGCCTTTTAAGCATTCAAATGTTCATGTCTTCTCCAGGGCGGAGTCATTTCTAAAAGTCATGGTTGGTCGATCGACAAAAAGTGCAAAATTTGCTAAATTTTTTTGAAATTTAGCAAGCTAATAAAGCAATTCAAGCGCTATTGTATGATACCAAGATTGTGCAATTTGGTTACGTTTGAGAAAAGTTATGAGTTGATTTAGTCAAAAATTTAGCAAATTATGCACTTTTCGTCGATCGCCAAATTTGCACTTTTCGTCGATCGACATGGCACCTCTAAAAGTTTCCAATCATTTCGCCAACATTAATATTCTTTGGCGCCGTGCTGGCGCTTTTCTTAAATTCCGCCAATGGGTTTGAAAACAAAAAAAATGTGTGACACACAAAAATTCATAACTTGGCTTAAATCAGTGCTGGACGTAATTACGGATTACGGAAATTACGGTCTTTTTGGAGTAACGGATTACGGATTACGGATTTCAGTAATTGAAAATCAGTTACAGAACTTTTTTGAAACTCAGTAAAATTTTCTGAAATTTTAAAGGTAAATAGAGAATTCTTAGGGCTATCGAATGTATAAAGTAATTTTGACTCAATTGCATTTTAAGAACTTTAAAAATTTTAAATCTTTATAATTATATATGAATGATAATCACTCTTCGGCGCTAAAATGTCATTTATATCCATTTTACATCAATTTTAGGATATATTGGAATTTCCAAAAACCTCTTTTGCCAAATCAACAATGCTTTTTGTTAAATTAGAAATGTGACTAATTTAATATTTTTCCAAAAATTAGTTTTGTCCATTTTTGATTTAATTTTTTACGGTTTTTTGAATGATCACCAAGTAGAATTGAAATTAAATAATTAAATTTAATCATTACTTTACAATTGGCAATTATTTGGTCAGTAGGATAAAAATTATTAACAAATTTTATTACTATTTCTTTGCATTTAAGTAGAAATTTCTTTTTTCGTTAAAACAATTTTTATGCTTTCATATAAATTTTGATTGGAAAAATTCATTTTTTCATTTATACGCCCCAAAAAATAAATTGTGATTCTGTTATAAAAAGTAAAAACCATTTTTGAAACTGTAAAATGAAATTATTCCCTCTATTATTTTTAATTATATTTTTAGTTGTCAAAATTGGATCAGAAAAGAAAAAACTGTCAGCAAAAGTCATTTGGTGAAATATTTGGAGAAAAATGGGAAGAAAAAGAAGAAGAAAAACGAAATGAACTCAAAAAAAGAGAAATAATTGGAAAATTTTATAAAATAAAAGAAAAAATAAAGCAAAAAGGAAAAAAATATTCAGAAAAAGAATGGAAGAAAATTGAAAGAAAAATCGGAAGAAAATTAGGGACAAATCGTTTATATATTTATGAATGGATAAAAGAATTTTGTCTTCAAAAACAAATACATATAAACTACAAATCAACAACTGATGAAGAAAAACTTTTATTTGTACAAAAATTCATTGAAATGGCAAATGAATTTAAACAAAAAAGAAAATATTCATGCAAAGAATGGCTTCAAAATTATGCCGAAATTTGTAAGAAAATTGGAGTAAATTATGCAGTAATTAAAAGATGGAAGAAACAATTTGGCATTCGCTGTTTGAAAAAAACGGAGAAAGAAAAAATGGAAAAATTGAAAATTTATTGGCAAATAAAAGGAGAAAATCCAAAAATGAGTGATCAGGAAATTGCTAAATTGTTGAATGTTCCTAATTCGACAATTTGGAGATGGAAAATGAAATTTGGAGCAAAAAATTAATCGAAGAATGACGAAAGAACAAGAAAAAAAGAAGAAGGACTAATGAGGAATATTATGTTGACATATTAAAGTTATCGATAGATTAAGTCGCTGCTCACGAATCCGTTATCCATTTCGACCTATATCGAACCCGGACTCGAATTCGAACAAAAAGTCGAAAATTCAAAAATTTCAAAATTCACTTTTCTATTCTAACCTGTGCAGAATGATTATTTTATGGTGTTGCAATGGTTTCTAGTTAATTTTTGCTTGTTTTATCTATTTTAGAAACAAAAAGCAAATTTTGAAATTTTCGACTTTTTGTTCGAATTCGAGTCCAGGGCTCGAAATAAGTCGAAATGGCTATCGGATTCGTGTGCAGCGACCCTGAAAACCATTGGAATCGGTGAATGCCAAAGCTTTTTTAATCCACAACATGGACATTGACTTTTAATATCCCTACCGCGAAAGTGGACCTAGCTAGGCCCAGAAAATTCTTAAATATTTTTACGACAATTAATTCTTTGGTATTCACATTATCGTAAAAAAATTTAAGAATTTTTATTCGGGACCCTGAATATATTAATAATTAGCCCTTTTAGCTTTTAATATCCCTACAGAAAGTGCAACTTGGCCCTCTTCGATAGTCCTAAACCGTTTTCTACTAACCTATAAAATTTCAAAAAATTTCGCTAAGTTTCAAAAAAGTGATGACCACCAGCAGTGTTTTTGAAAACCTGATTCTGTGTTGCATTTTCCGGTAATAAATTTAATAACAGACCTTCCATTTAAATCACATATAATAAATTCCTGGACTATATGAGGCTTGAAACGCACAAAAAAACGCGTTTTTATCAATTAAATTATATCGCTAATATAGCCATAAAATATGGCCCAAAAATCGTGAAATATGGACATAAAATGGAAGAAAAATGGATATAAATTTTTCCAAATTGAGGGTATAATTTCTCAAAATTTCTTCAAATTCGCTAAATTAAAGTAAAACTTTCAAAAATAGCGAAATAAATTATTCAATATTTTCGAGAAAATTTTAGTAAACAATGATTTTTTCGGAAATTTTCGGGTCTTTAGGGGTCAAAAAGGCCAATTTAGCTGATGGCAGCCGTTCTAATAGAGGTTTTTTTTTGGAAAAATTCCAAAATATGGACATAAAATATGTTCATAATGCCAAAATGTGGACACATATGGAAATATGGACATAAATTGCGAAATTCCATAAAATTGGGAACCCCAATTATAATATGTAGGAAAAAAAAATTATAATATTTCTTGCTAAAGCATCTGTTTTCTCATGGAATTCTTATCAAAATTCTTTTTTCCATTTCAAAATGCTTTTTCGACAAATTTTCAATGTTTTTGCAAGAATTTGATCACTCAATTTTGGATTATTCAGTTTTATTTGCCAATAATTTTTTATTTTTTCCATTTTTTCCCTTCCGTTGTGCTTTTATTGTTAATACCAAATTGTTTCTTCCATTTATCAATTGTTCTATGGCTAACTCCAATTTTCTTACAAATTTCGGCATAATTTTGGCGCCATTCTTTGGATGAATATTTTCTTTTTTGTTTATATTCATTTGCCATTTCAATGAATTTGTGCACAATTTCGCGTTTTTGTACATCAGTTTTTGATTTGTAACTTTTATTTATTTTTTGATTAAGCCCCAATTCTTTAATCCATTTATAAATATGTTTGCGATTTGTCCCCAATTTTTTCGCTATTTTTCCTTCAATTTTACTCCATTCTTTTTTTGAATATTTTCTTCCTTTTTGCTTAATTTTCTCTTTTATTTTATAATATTTTCCAATTATTTCTCTTTTTTCTTCCAAGTTTTCTTCTTCTTTTTCTTCCCATTTTTCTCCAAATATTTCACCAAATGACTTTTGCTGCGACATTTTCTTTTCTGATTCAATTTTGACAATTAAAAATATAATTAAAAAGAATAGCGTTAATAATTTCATTTTTGTCGTCTAAAAATGATTTATAATATTTTTAAAATAAAATCGCAATAAATTTTTTAGGCATATAAATGAATAAAAATGAATTTTCTCTGATTAAAAACTGACAGAAAATCATATTTCTACTGATTTAACGTAAAAATAATAAAATCCTAATCATTTGCAAATAATAATAATAATAAAATCTTCATTATTTTATTCGTTAAAATTTTCATATTGATGGTTTTTTAAATAACGCCCATTATGATGTTTGGCAATGGAATATTTGTCAAGATTATTAACAAAAAGTGTTATTATTATTTTTGCAATTAATAGGATATTCTTTTTTTCCATCAAATCAGTAGAATTATTATTTTCTGTCAGTTTTTAATCAGAGAAAATTCATTTAATTCATTTCTATGCCTAAAAAATACAATAAGATTTAATTGAAAAAAAAATTGTAAATCATTTTGAGACGACAAAAATGAAATTATTCCCTCTATTATTTTTAATTATATTTTTAATTGTCAAAATAGGATCAGAAAAGAAAAAACTCCAACAGAAAACATTTTGCGAAATATTTGGAGAAAATGGGAAGAAAAAGAAGAAGAAAATTTGGAAGAAAAAAGAGAAATAATTGAAAAATATTATAAAATAAAAGAGAAAATTCAGCAAAAAGGAAGAAAATATCCAAAAAAAGAATGGAATAAAATTGAAAGAAAAATAGCGAAAAAATTGGGAACAAATCGCCACTATATTTATAAATGGATTAAAGAATTAGGACTTAATAAACAAATACAAAAAAGTTACAAATCAAAAACTGATGAAGAAAAACGCAAAATTGTTCAAAAATTCACTGAAATGAAAAATGAATTTAAACAAAAAGGAAAATATTCAAGAAAAGAATGGAACCAAAATAATGCCGAAATTTGTAAGAAAATTGGAGTTAACAGAGAAACAATTAGAAAATGGAAGAAACAATTCGGAATTAACAACAAAAATTAAAAAAATCAAACAGCGCATAACGAAGACAGAAAAAAATTAAAAAGTTTTGACAAATAAAAAAAGAAAAACAAAAAATGAATGACAAAAAATTGCAAAAATGTTGAAAATTGATAGAAAAATCATGAAAAATTTGAAAAAACAATTTGGAGATGAACAGATGATTTAGAAGTACACAATTTGGTTTAAAAGCGCGATTTATTTTTTGACAAAATTTTTAATATTCTTTTAACCATTAATTTTGCGCTTTTTTAATGGCATAAATTATAAAAAAAAAACGAATTAACTAACAAAATCCAATCGAGCTTTAATGAGTTATTATCTTGAACTCTTAGTAGACATCCAAATAAGCCCAATTAATTAATGGTAATTATTTTATGTGAGAATCTTTGGTAAAATATTTTAAAAATAGAAAATGTTCAGAAAACCTTTTTAAGAATTGTTTTTAGACGCTCAAATTTTTATGTCGGTATACCTAATTATGATGAATTGCTTTCAATTTATAACCTGGAGTCTCTCCAGAAAAGGAGATTAAAAATTGATTTAAAACTTTTTCATGAAATAACTAATGGATTTGTCCAAATTAAACATAATAAAACTCAATCCCATTTTTCTAATAGACTGGGTAATTTAATTAAGCCAACTTTTTGCTCAACTAATGTTCGATACCATTCTTTTATTGTTTTGATCGGTTTTCACATTTATGAACAGGGTTCGTAGATGAAAATTTTCAAAAGCCTCATTTGGCAAGCAAAAAAGCCTCATTTTGGGTCAAAAAGCCTCATTTTCTCAAATTTATTCAAAACACGTTTAAAATGTTCAAAGGTGATATTTTTGATTGTACATGATCAATTTGAGCAATTTTTTCTCAGAACTAAGCATTTTGTGAAATTCTTAGCATGAAAAATCGAAGTTGAAAATGGAAAAATTTTGCAATTTTATGCAAAAATTTTAAGAAAATAAAGGATTTTTAGGGTCCGGCGGTGCCGATAGGCGCCGCCGGGGGAAAAATTGAGAATTTTGACCATATTTTTAGCAGATTTTCATTAAAAAATTCTTTATTTTGTGGTTTTTTGGAAAAATTTAACAAAAAACCAGAAAAAAGCCTCAAAATTTCTCAAAAAACCACAAAATGAGGCTAAAGCCTCAGATCTACGAACCCTGTTTATGAACAATTTCCAAATGTGACCAATTCGCTTTATTTATTAATTGTTTTCTTTTGACGGCGTCACGCTTTTGCATATAAATTATTATTATTATTATTTCAATGCCGTTAGTTTATTCCTTATCATTGGCAAAATTTCCCTTCGGCAAATAAAATATCAATTACAAATGATTTGTGGATGATCAAATTTTCAGTAATTAATTAATTTTGAAACTAACGCTTTCTATTATTAATAAAATCGCACCAATTTTTATTTATTACACGTTAAAGGCACACTTTAAAATGCCTAATTTTGCCTATTTTGGACTTTTTGTGCTTAATGCCTAAGTGCCTATTTTTGTGCCTATTTGGTCACCCACTTTTGGCACCTATTTTCAGGGTTTTCGAAAAAATCCTTAGCAAAAATGCAATAAAAACCAAAAATGCACCCCCTAAGAAACGACCCGAAAAATTTTCAAAAATACACCCCCTAAGAATTAAAAAAATTTTCCCAAAAATTGATCCCTTAATTTAAGTTCTCGATTCTCGATAAGAATAATTTCACCCACATTACGAATGATTTTTCTATCATTTTTCGACAATTAATTCTTTGGTATTCACATTATCGTAAAAAAATTTAAGAATTTTTATTCGGGACCCTGAATATATTAATAATTAGCCCTTTTAGCTTTTAATATCCCTACAGAAAGTGCAACTTGGCCCTCTTCGATAGTCCTAAACCGTTTTCTACTAACCTATAAAATTTCAAAAAATTTCGCTAAGTTTCAAAAAAGTGATGACCACCAGCAGTGTTTTTGAAAACCTGATTCTGTGTTGCATTTTCCGGTAATAAATTTAATAACAGACCTTCCATTTAAATCACATATAATAAATTCCTGGACTATATGAGGCTTGAAACGCACAAAAAAACGCGTTTTTATCAATTAAATTATATCGCTAATATAGCCATAAAATATGGCCCAAAAATCGCGAAATATGGACATAAAATGGAAGAAAAATGGACATAAATTTTTCCAAATTGAGGGTATAATTTCTCAAAATTTCTTCAAATTCGCTAAATTAAAGTAAAACTTTCAAAAATAGCGAAATAAATTATTCAATATTTTCGAGAAAATTTTAGTAAACAATGATTTTTTCGGAAATTTTCGGGTCTTTAGGGGTCAAAAAGGCCAATTTAGCTGATGGCAGCCGTTCTAATAGAGGTTTTTTTTTTGGAAAAATTCCAAAATATGGACATAAAATATGTTCATAATGCCAAAATGTGGACACATATGGAAATATGGACATAAATTGCGAAATTCCATATAATTGGGAACCCTAATTATAATATGTAGGAAAAAAAAATTATAATATTTCTTGCTAAAGCATCTGTTTTCTCATGGAATTCTTATCAAAATTCTTTTTTCCATTTCAAAATGCTTTTTCGACTAATTTTCAATGTTTTTCCAATTCATTATCACTCATTTTTGGATTTTCTTTTTTATTTTCAAATAAATTTTCATTTTTTCCATTTTTTCCATTCTCCGTTATTTTCTCGATGCTAATGCCAAATTGGTTCTTCCATTTAAAAATTGTACCTTTGCTTACTCCAATTTTCTTACAAATTTCGGCATAATTTTGGCGCCATTCTTTGGATGAATATTTTCTTTTTTGTTTATATTCATTTGTCATTTTAATGAATTTTTGGACAATTTCGCGTTTTTGTTCATCAGTTTTTGATTTGTAACTTTTATTTATTTTTTGATTAAGTCTTAATTCTTTAATCCATTTATAAATATGTTTGCGATTTGTCCCTAATTTTCTTCGCGATTTTTCTTTCAATTTTCTTCCATTCTTTTTCTGAATATTTTTTTCCTTTTTGCTTTATTTTTTCTTTTATTTTATAATATTTTCCAATTATTTCTCTTTTTTTCAATTCATTTCGTTTTTCTTCTTCTTTTTCTTCCCATTTTTCTCCAAATATTTCGCCAAATGACTTTTGCTGCTGTTTTTTCTTTTCTGATCCAATATAAATCTAAAAAACTACTTAATTGAAAACAAAAAATAATAAATTTTTATTCTACTGAACAAATTATTGGCAAGATTAAGTAATATAATGATTAAATTTATTTTTCAATTAATGATATTTTTATTATGGTCCCCTGAATAATAAACTCGAAATCGTAAGTCAATTCATGAAGTTAAATTAAAATCTTTTCGGCGTTATTAACAATTTTTTAGGCCCTTCGCGGCGTCTGACTGAGCATTTATGTAATTTTAAATAATTTTTATTATTTGTATTTTTATGTTTTCAAGAGAAAAAATATTTGTCATTTTTCTGTATTATTATTATTATTTTTTTTTTTTTTTTTTGCAAATTTGTCATAATTTGTTTTTTTTTTGCAAATTTTGACAAAGGATCATCTAAAAATTTTGCATTTTATCCTTTAAAAACATATTTTTTTTAATTCTTTGAAAAATCAGGTAATTTTCAATAAAATCCTTTTCCTCATTAGAAACATTAAGATTATACTAATTTAAACAATTTTCTTGTCTTTCCTCATGAATCAAACAAATATCCCAAAAATCCGTAACCCGTAATCCGTAACTCCAAAAACCCCGTAATTTCCGTAATCCGCAATCCGTAAACCGTAATTGCGTGCAGCCCTGGTTTTGATCTTCTTCGATTTAATAATTGCTTTTACCAGCGATGGTCTTGCTGTGTTTTATTGTAACCTTTTCACTGTTAAATGAATATTTAATAATTTCCGAATAAATGAAATTGATTAATTTTTTAATTTTGAAATTTGTTTTTTCTTTTTATATTTGTCCTGTGAATAAATTAATATTTTGTAATTCATGGTTTTATTTCTTGGCAATTTATTATCCAAGAAGATAAATTGTGCCTATTTTTATTCCACCTTGGTTTTTTAATTGCCCAAATTTTTCAAATTAAATCACAAGTCGTTTTGATAACATATTTGGAAAAAAAAAGAAAAAAAAAACGAAATAAACTCAAAAAAGAGATAAATTGCAAATAATATAAAATCAAAGAGAAAAATTAAAAAAATAAATAAAAGCTAAGTTCAATAATTGATGAAGAAAATATTTAAATTGTTCAAAAATTCATAGAGCATTAAAATATATATTCAAAAAAAGAATGGGAGCAAAATTATAAAGAAATTTGTAAGAAAATTGGAATTAGCCGTAGAACAATTGAGCAATAGAAGAAACAATTAGGAATCAAATCAGGACTATAGGTAATTGGATTTTCAATTACCGAAATCCGTAATTCCGGTGGGGCCAAAACCCCCCTAATTTCCATACTTTCCAAGATAATTTTTGCATTTTTATTTATCTTTTTTGAACGAAATTATATTTTTTGAAGAATAGAAAGTAAAAAATAACATTAATTTTGTAATTCAAGTAATTTAAAATATTAAAAAAAAATTTGCATAAAAATTGAAATAATTTTTAATTTTTAAAAATGTACAATTTTTCATTAATTTTTTAGTAGGTTTGGCTGAGTCTTGGTATTAAAAAATAAATTAAACATTTATTAAAATAAAAATATTATCGGTGCTTTCGATGGCAGATCAAATTTTTTATGAAAACACTTCAGAAAACATTTGCATTTGGCGATTCATTGGTTAAATTTCAACCGACTGTTCAGTTTCGTCAGATCCTACAAATATTTTTGTTTTATTAAAAAAATAATATAAAATTAAATCATTTTGCAAATATTAATGAGGCTGCCAAACATCTCAAATTGTATAATTTAATTAATATTCATTAAAAATGCAATTTATTATAATTACCAGCAGAAGAAGATTGGGTTAGACCAGCAGCATGATTTTGGTCTTCATCTCCTTCAACTTAAATTAAATAATAATTGCCATTTAATATTAATTTTATTCATTTATTTTTCTGTTTTCTTATTAAATATTAATGAAAGTATTGCATTATTAAATATGAATATTTAAAGTATTTGATAAATATAATTTTTTGTTATCATGTCATTAACAGTGGAATGTTCAAGCATTTAAAAGTTTAATTAATAGTTATTTAAATTTGTATTGCTTTTTACTTGGAATTATTAATCCTTCCAAATTTGTTGAAGAAATATCCACGGAATGATCTGATTCGTTATCAGTTTCTAAAATGGAACAATTAATTAATACATAAAAAAATAAATTAAATATTAAATAATTATTATTTTAAATAAACCATGAGGAATATTTGTTGAAATTTGTACTGAGTGATCAGATTCGCTGTCAGAATCTGCAAAAAAATTAAATAAAATTCAAAAAATAATCAATTTATAAACCGTGGGGCGCATTTGGTGTAATATCCACTGAATAGTCAGATTGATTATCTGAAGATTAATTTAAATTAAATCATTTAAATTTGATAAATAAATATGTATATCCACTACTCTATGTTTTAGATTCTAAAATTTTGAATAATTTTTTTTTTTGAATATTATTTTTAAACAATAAAATTTTTTGATTCGATCTTAAGCAATTTTGGTTTACAGCATAAATATATAATCAAAACTAAATTAGGTAACAAACCATTTAATAAATGTTCATGAGGTTCCCATTCATCAGCTTGTTCTGGATTATCTAAAATAATTATCATTAAAAAATAAAAATTAAGATTTTCAAATATAATTTTGAATTTAACCAATTTCGTCGATTCCTCCACCAATTACAACAGGAATATTTGGCTGATCATCATCGCCATCCTCCTTTTAAATATTTTTTAATTATGAATGAAATGAATAGAAATACCAAAACATACAATTACTATGAATGTTCCACCATCATTATCATTCTGATTGTTATTAGGTGGCAATTCGTCCGGAATTTTCACTTCCCTTCGACACACTGGGCATCGCTTACTTTCTTGTAACCTTAATAGGCATTTAAAAAAAAATAATATTTTGAATTATTAAAAATGTAATTAGTTTTCAACCAAACGAAATTACCATTGATCAATACATTTTTGGTGATAGCTATGCTAAAAAAGAATATTTTAAAAATCATTATTTTTAATTTAATTAACTATTTTAATTTTTACTTTTAAGCCTACATAAAATAATGGGATCGATTGTTTGAACCAATAAAACGAAACTTATTTTAAAAGTGAGTAAGCCAAATTAACATATACCCTATATTTTTAAAAATTTTACGTGAAAGGAAGGAGCCAAAAAAAAGTGCAGCCGCGAAAAAATTTTGGAATTTTTGCATTGGTTTTCGATTAATTTTTTAAAATATATAATTTATTTTTCTTAATTAATATTGAATTAAAATATTTATATCAACACTCAACACTGCAGTTTTGTAGTGTTTTCAGCAGAGAATTGTCAGTAACAGCTAAGCTGGCCAAGCAAATTGAGCAATTGTCGTCCGATTCGTCATTTTGTGAACTTTTTGGGCTTTCATTATATAAGTACTTTGATTTCTTGCCAAAGGAAAGGAGTTTTTTAAGTTTTTCTAATTTTGCTGAAAATTTTGAGTGGTTTTTTTTACAAAAAAATTATTAATTAAAAATTTTATTTACTTGGAGCAGCATGGAACAATCCAATGAGTGCAAGAAATCCAAACAAAATGAATAATTTGCTAATCATTTTCTAAACGGTTTTTCAAAAAAAAAAATATAATAATTTCGTTTAATAAAATTAATATATGTTGAATAAAAAATTATTCAAATAATAATAATTTGTATTTATTAAAAAATATAAAATGCCATGCTTTAATGAAATCCAACGGGAAAATATTACTTTTATTATAATTTTCATCATAATTGGCTTATTGATTTAATACACATGTATTGGCTTATATTTCCGGCCATGGCAAAAGGAAACGTTGCGCACTTATCATTTCAGCGGAAGGCTTTCTTTGAGAAAATTTTTTAATTTTTTATAGAAAAGGAAAATAAATTTGAGATAAATGAATAAAGAAAAAAAAAGCATAATTAATGAACGGCGTTATCAATAACCTGGGCTGCCAATTTTATGTAAATACATATTTTTTTCCTGGCTTCTCCATGCTCTAATAGTAGGAAAAACACTTTCTTTTTTGGGTTTGCATATAAAAATCGGGACTTTTATTTGCATATTTCGGGTTTTTCTGCATATTTCTTGCATATTTTGCCATTTTTGTACATATTTTCAGGTTTTTTGCATATTTAGCTATTGTCAAATTTTTTCCGTTTTGAATATCCCTCTTTTATTATAATTTTCATCATAATTGGCTTATTGATATAATACACATGTATTCGCTTATATTTCCGGCCATGGCAAAAGAAACGTTGCGCACTTATCATTTCAGCGGAAAGCTTTCTTTGAGAAAATTTTTTAATTTTTTATAGAAAAGGAAAAGAAATTTGAGTTAAATGAATAAAGAAAGAAAATATGAAAAAAATAACTTAAATTGTTTATTTGCTTTTAGGCTCAATTGAATTAAATGTTAAATTTTCAAAGCAAATAAATTTGAGTTGTACTCAGAGATGTGTTGAATTTTAGCATTTTTCAAGTTTTAATGATATGGTTAGAATTGTTAAATAATAAAAATATATTTTTTGGATTTTTAAATATATTATTTGACTTATAATAATGTAAAGATTAAGAAAGAGGAGATTGTTTGATTAGCAGCAAAATTTTGTAGGTTTATTTTTTGGCAAAGATTTTAAATATTTTTAATTTAACATAAATTGTTTATTTGTTTTAAGGCTTCATTGCATAAAATGTCAAATTCAAAGCAAATAAATTTGAGTTGTCTTTAACACTTAATAAATAGCATTTACAAAAATATGCAAATGCATTTTTTCCTAATAGTAGGAAAAACACTTTCTTTTTTGGGTTTGCTTATAAAAATCGGGACTTTTTTTTGCATATTTTGCATATTTCGTATGCATATTTCATGCATTAGCCATTTTGAGGAATAAATTTTTTTAATTAATTTGCACCCAATAAATTTCAAGTTTTTTTTTGTGCAAATTTTGTTTTCATGCATATTTTTGACAGCCCTGTCAATAACAGTTGCAAAAACTGCTGAGCAGTCCTACATAAACCTCAACTCAAAGAATTTCCCTCTTAGTTCTGTTTTTCCGTCAAAATTAGTTGCAAGAATTCAAATAAATGAAAAAATAAAAAATAAATTATAATAAAATTAAAATAATTAACCTTAATAAATTCAAAAATATATAATAATAAAAACAAGTAAAATCAAAAATGATTATAAAATCAAATTTTAAAATTTTAAAATTAAATCTTCTGATTTATAGAAAAAATTTTTTTTTTAATAATTCCACATTTTCGCACTTCGTAAATTAGCCAGTCAAATTTTGGTACTTTTTAAAAGATTAAGCAGATGCTAAGCGATTAAATAAATCCCCTAACAGTTTTAATTTTTGTTATGCAAAAAATCGAAAAAATTGTGAATTTCATGAATTTTATTTTCTAACTCTTTGGGGATTTTTTTAATCGCTTAATATCTGCTTAATGATAATTTCTAAACACTTAGTGCTTCCGAATAATATCAATTTCATAAAGATTGTTAGAAAAAGAAAAAAGTTATGAACAAAAGATTAGTCCGTCGGCGAGTCGTACTGTTCCCCTTCAGTCGGCATCTGCTTACATTTTGAACCTGAAATTAATTTAAAAACAAATACCTATTTATTAGCGTATAAAATATGAAAAGCCAACAAATACCAAAATATTTTTGGGCTAATCTCATTAATAAAAAAATTTATTTTATACATGAAATTTTTAATCAAAGCATTTTTTCGTTCAAAAAACCTAGTGTAAGGAAATAAATAGGAAAATTTAAAAATTTAAATTTAACATTTTTATTTAAGCATTTCATTTAAAAACAAACAAAATATCCAATGCGAATTTTTAAAAAATCCATTTTGATTTTTTTGTTACTAGGGCTGCCAATTTTATGTAGATACATATTTTTTTCCTGGCTTCTCCATGCTCTAATTACTAGGAAAAACACTTTCTTTTTTGTGTTTGCTAACAAAAGTTGGGACTTTTATTTACATATTTTGTATATATTTCGGGATTTCTCTTACATATTTATGTACATATTTTGACCACTTTTTGTACACAAAATTGGCAGCCCTATTTATTAGTAGGGCTCGGATTTTTAGTTTTTTTAACTATTTTTTCTGCGGCTTTATTTTCATGAGAAATACACAAAAAACATATTCTTTTTAAAAAAAATTTCGTTTTTAGCGCCACTATTCATCACTAGGAATCACTATTTTGGAGCTTCGCCACTAAAAAAAACTATTTTGGAAGTTGGCCACTATTTTGGCATTTTTTATCACTATTTAGTTAATTATTTTGGGATTTTTTGCCACTAAAAATCCGGGTCCTATTTAAAATCTCATTGGGTTTTAGTTGATTCAAAATGGTCAATAAATTTTTCTTCATCAAAAATTTAATCCTTCGAAATGTAATGGAAATAAAAAAAAATGTTCCATGAAAATGGAAAAATTTTCGTAAACTCTAACTTTTTAAAATTTAATTTTAATTTTCGAAATTTTTGTTACTGAAAAAGTTATTTTTAGTGGCTGCTATATTTTTGTTTTTTTATTGCATTTTTTATGAATTTTGTGCAAAACACTAAAATAAGAAAAAAAAAACAGCAGATTCTTTAAATTTTTTTTAAGGTTTAAGCAGATTTAAAACGCAAATTTTCATTGCTGAGATAATTTGGATGTTTAATGAATTTTTAAAGCTAATCGCCTTTTTAGTCGCGAAAGTCTTTCTTTTTTGATACCATTTTTGTGAAGAAATTTTTAAAAAGCCGAAACTAATTACCAAAAATTGCTATAATAAGAATTGAATTTAACTTAATAAATTATTTTATGATTTCGATTTTATTTTTTCTGGAGGCCACAATAACAAAATATAATTAATGGGAAATTAAATTTAATCATTTTTTTTTACTTATTTTGCCAATAATTTAACCAGTAGAATAACAAGTAATAAAATATTAATTTATTTTTTATTTTCAATTAAATGGATTTTTCTTAATTATAAGAATTTTTCATGTATAAAAAGTAATTTATGTTTAAATTATATTTTAAAAAAAAATAATTGCTTGTTTTTTTTTTGAGAATTTATAAAATGAAACTCCACCTTTTATTCATTTTAATTATATTTTTGGTGATCCAACTTCATCAAATTAAAATGGAAAATAAAAAATTGCAACAAAAATCATTTGATGAAATATTTGGCGAAAAATGGGAAGAAAAAGAAGAAGAAAATTTGAAAGAAAAAAGAGAAATAATTCAAAAATTCTACAAAATAAAAGAAAAAATTAAGCAAAAAGGAACAAAATACACAACAAAAGAATGGAGTAAAATTGAAGTAAAAATAGCAAAAAAATTGGGGACAAATCGAATGAAAATTTATGAATGGATTAAAGAATTGGGCCTGAATCAAAAAGTACAAAACAGCTACAAATCAAAAACTAATGAAGAAAAAATTGAAATTGTCCAAAAATTTATTGAAATGGCAAATGAATTTAAACAAAATAGAAAATATTCAAGAAAAGAATGGCAACAAAATTATGCCGAAATTTGTAAGAAAATTGGAGTTAGCCATGTAACAATTATGAGATGGAAGAGAAAATTTGGCATTAGCCGAAAATTAATGACTGAGAAAGAAAAAATGGAAAATTAAAAAATATTGCCAAATAAAAAGAGAAAATGCAAAAATTAGTGACAGGGAAAAAAAATTGAGAGATTATTCTTGAATTTTATTTTTGGAAAAAGTGGAAGAAGAAGAAAAGCCAAGAAAATAATGACAACGTAATATATTGCTTTTCTTTTCAAATTTTTTTTTTCGGATTTTTTGTGGTTTTCGGCGTTTGAATAGCTAAAAATTGTTTCTTCCATTTTAATGTATTTCGACATAATTTTGGTGTTGAGAAACTATTTTCGTTTTTGTTTAATTAAACAGTGTATAATTTCAATTTGTTTTTCATTAGCTTTAATTATTAGCCCTTTTGATGTTGTTTATTAAGACACAAATTTTAATGTGATGCCAGAAGGAATGGAGTGTGGGAGAAAGTTGGGATAAAGGACCTGAGAGAACCTATAAAAAGAGCGCCCGTAGCTCAGTTGATTAGAGCACGGCACGGATTGCTTGGGTCGTGGGTTCGAGTCCCACCGGGCGAGTTACCTTTTATTCTACATTAATCCAATAATAAGCGCACTTTTTTATTTGCCTATTTTCCTTTTTTCTTGATATCGGCACAATCGGGCCCCTTCGACGACGGCATTTTCTTATCTTTCTGTGTATTATACTGTCGGATTGTCCACCACTATCCGATTGTCCACCTTTGTCGGATTGTCCACTATCCGATTGTCCACCTCTGTCCGATTGTCCGTCCGTCTCTGTCGGATTGTCCATTGTCCAATTGTCCAGTCACAATCCCTGTGGATACACTTTAAATATTTTTGCAATTTCCTTGTCACTCTTTTTCTGGTTTCACCTTTTATTTTGATTAGCTAACAATTATGAAATTAACATATTTTGATTCGGATTTTATGAAAAGCCTAATATTTTTCAAAAAAATTGAGAATTTCTTCCTCCAACCTACTTTCTTATTGCCAATACTTTTTCTTTTTCAGTTATTCTCAGTCGCAAGAAATTTTTCCCAATAGTGTTAAGGATTGACTGATCAAGCAACCTGATCGACTCATTGATCAATGTTGTCTCCCATAGATGTTTAGGGACTGACCAATCGGATAGGTAGGCTGATTGATCAGGGTTTCAGGGATAAGTTTGATGTCATGTTTTTAATTTTCGTTATTTATCTATTTTTGAGTAAAATTTTAAACTAAAAATCTGAGAGGAAAGCCAAAGAATTGAACAGGAGCAAAATTTTATAAAACTTTGACGACGATCACTAAAATAATAATTCAGCAAATTAATGCGATTTACAAATTGGATTCAGATTTTATGAAAAATCTAATATTTTTCAAAAAATTTCTAAACTTTTCTTCCTCTAATCAACTTTCATATTTTCAAATATGTTTTCTTATTTGTCTTCTCTTCCAAACTGTTTCGTCCATCTTACAATGCTCTTTCTATCAATTTTCATTAATTTTGCAATTTCCTTATCACTAATTTTCGGATTTTCTTTTTTAATTTCCCAATAAATTTTCATTTTTTCCATTTTTTCTTTCTCCGTTATCTTTTCTTGCTAATGCCAAATTGTTTCTTCCATTTGTTAATTGTTCCTTTGCAAACTCCAATTTTCTTACCAATTTCGGCATAATTTTGTTGCCATTCATTGTGATGAATATTTTCTTTTTGTTTAAATTCATTTATCATTTCAATGAATTTTTTCACAATTTAAATTTTCTGTTCATCAGTTGTTGATTTATAGCTTTTATATATTTTTTGATTAAGTCCTAATTCTTTGATCCATTCATAAATATATTGGCGATTTGTTCCCAATTTTTTCGCTATTTTTATTTCAATTTTCTTCCATTCTTTTTCTGAATATTTTCTTCCTTTTTGCTTTATTTTTTCTTTTATTTTATAAAATTTTCCAATTATTTCTCTTTTTTTGAGTTCATTTCGTTTTTCTTCTTCTTTTTTTTCCCATTTTTCTCCAAATATTTCGCCAAATGACTTTTGCTGCTGTTTTTTCTTTTCTGATTCAATTTTGACAATTAAAAACATAATCAAAAAGAATAACGGTAATAATTTCATTTTTTTCGTCTCAAAAAAAATAAAAATTTTTTTAATAAAATCGTAATATATTTTTAATGGATATAAATGAATAAAAAAAATTTTTTTTCTGATGAAAAAACTGACTGAAAATCATTACTCTACTGATTTAACGTAAAAATAAGAAATCCTACTCAATTGCAAATAATAATAATAATAAAATTTACGTTAATAATTTTATCCTTCTCACAAAATAATTGCCAATTCGTAAATGATTAAATTTTTTATTTAATTAATATAAAATTCCAATTCTAATGGGTCTTAATCAGAGTTTAGCCAACTCTGTTGATTTATCATCATTTTTCTGATATTCTTTGTTCCATTTATAAATATATTGGCGATTTGTCCCCAATTTTTATTTTTTTATAATTTTGATGTCATTCTTTTGCTGAATATTTTCTTTTTTGCTTAAATTCATTTGCCAATGAATTGAATTCATTGACAATTTCAATTTTTTCTTCATCAGTTTTTGATTTGTAACTTTTATGTATTTGTTTTTGAAGACCAAATTCTTTAATCCATTTATAAATTTTGATTCGATTTGTCCCCAATTTTTTTGCTATTTTTGAATTAATTTTATTCCATTCTTTTCTTGGATATTTTCTTCCTTTTTGCTTAATTTTCTCTTTTATTTTATAAAATTTTTCAATTCTTTCTCTTTTTTCATCCAATTTTTCTTTTTTTTCTTCCCATTTTTCTCCAAATATTTCATCAAATGATTTTTGTTGCAATTTCTGATTTCCCATTTTAATTTGATGAAGTTCGATCATCAAAAATACAATCAAAATGAATAATTGATGTAGCTTCATTTTATTTAAAAATTCTCAAAAATTAACATCAATTTTTTTTAAATATAATTTAAACATAAATTAAATTTTATAAATGAACAAATTCTTTCAAATCAGAAAAACATACTTAATTGAAAATTAAAAGAAAAAGATTTTATTATTTGTTACTCTATTGAACAATTTATTGCCAAGAATAAGTAAAATAATGATTAAATTTAATTTTCCATTAATTACATTTTATTTTTGTGGCCCCCAGAAAAATAAAAATCATAATTATAAAACAACTCCCGCTTCTCGGCCTCAGTCGGGCGCGTTCACCGCTTCTAAGTTTTTAGGGCTCATTAGCCGCTTCGCAGCCTTAGTCATGCGTTTCGAGTCCGTCTATAATTTTTGCAGCGCTCATTAGGCCCTCCGCGGCCTCAGTCGGCTGATGGTTCCGCCGTTTCTAAATTGTTTAGAATTTATTCTGTCGCTTCACGGCCTCAGTTCAGCATTAATTTAATTAGTACTTATTTTGCATTTTTGATTTTCTATATAAAAAATATTTACTAATTTTTTTAGTCTTGACAAATTTATGTTAATATTTTATTAAATTTTAATTTGCATTATTATCCTTTCAACCAAGCATTATAAATTTAATGAAATGTGAATGAAGTGAATTAATGGTTACAATGGTTTTTGGCATTTCTCGGGTTGATCCATTTTATCCACGGGTGCCATTTGTACTTGGATTCAAGTACGTGCTTGGATTTGGGTTTTTGTGCATCGAAAATTTTGGCTGTACTTACTTCTTTCCCAAAGTGATTTTTCAAGCAAAAAATTTCTCTGAGAATAATCGACATTCAACAATTCATTTCCAAAATTCAAAAAAAAACTATGTTTTTCCGCACTTTTTGACACTTCTCATTTAAATATATGACAATTTATAAAATATTCTTTTTATACACAACTAAAATACAACAAATTATATTAAAAAAAAACAATGCAAATATTGCAAAAAATGAACAAAAAAATTAAATAAATTATTATACAATACAAGAATTAACTAAACTTCTCCAAACTAATATTAATTAATTAATTAATTAGTTCTTTTTTCTTTTACATTAACTTGTTTTCCATTTCTTTGTGTTCACAAAATTTCTGTTTAAAGTTTGTCAAATTAAATAAAAATCAAAAATGTTTTTTTTAATTTACCTTTTTCAGTGAATTTCTTTTTCCATCGCCCTAATGTTTGAATTGTTATGCCTAGAATATCACTCAATTGATTTCCAGTTATCCTCGGATTTTCCTCTTTAATTTTGTAGGATTTCTTTAATAATTCAATTTTTTCCAAATTCGTGTAAATTCGCATTTCTGAAAAAAAAGATTATTATTTTTTAATAATGCACTTAATTCTCTCCAAAAATTTTATTTTTTTTTAATTTTAAATTATTTATTATGTCACCATTATTATAACGATTATAATTTATTAAAAAGGGGATTTTAAGCTTTATTTTTAGGCCATAAATTTAAAAAAATTGGATTTAAGCTTTATTTTTATTGGGCTTAAATTTCAAAACTTATGAATTTAATTTTTCTTTGTATAGAAAAGCTTACTTTTCTTCTGTGCACTTTTACATTTCTTCTTGGAATCTCTCGCGTAAAATTGGTTTTTCCAATTTGCTAGGGTTCGTCCCGTCACATTTAGAATTTTTCCAATTTTTTCTTGGTCCAATTCGGGGTGTTTCTTTTTAATTTTTTCATATAATTTCAGCAATTCTTTTTTCTCGGCGTCATTATGACATTTAACTGAAAATTTTTAGGATATTCGCATTAATGACTCCGAAATTCCCGGAACATTTAATTACAGAAACTCGTGAAAACTTAATATTTTGAAGCAAATTTCCCCCCCTCCCCGCCCATTACAAGTAGCCAAAATGACTCTTTTTTGAAAAAATGATCATTTCATATAAAATCAGGGTTTTAAGTTTCTCCAGCCGAGCCTATGCTCGTCACTTGCGCATCGTCACGGATTACGGAAGCGTTTTTGAACACAGTAATTACGGGTTATTGTACCCCATAAAACCCAGGGACCGTCCCTGAGTCAGTGAACTAAAATTTCGATACTTTTGATAGCATAGAACCCCCGGGGGTTTTATTTTTCAACCCCCTTAGAAAAGGGGCTTTATTTCCTGGGACCTAATTTATTTCGGAAATACATTATTTATTTAAATAAATTTTCATTTTTATTTTATTTTTACATTTGTTGCTTTGCTGAAAAAGCAGGCGACTTTCGTATATATAGCCCAGTCGGATGCCCATTTTATTAGCAATTTGTTTGTTCGTCATTTGTGGCCATTGTTTTTTCATTTTGTTGAAACGGTTAACAATGCAAAGCTTTTCATTTTTTAAGTCGTTCTTTTCTTCTGCAAAATGAATTAAATTAAATTAAATTTATTTTTAAAAGGCAAATGAACAGGGATTCGATCAATATTTCGCACGCAAATTGTAAAATAGGCAAAAATATTGAAAAATTAGTTTCAAAAAACCCCAAATTTTCTTTACGAAATGCTTAGGGGTACTCTAATATATGGAAAAATTTTTGAAAAATCTCTATTCGTAGGGATATTTTTTTTTTGAAATTTTTAGTGCCATTGTTAGGATGTGAATTTGATATTTCGAAAATCCAAAAACCAAGATAAAAATGCCAAAATAGGCAAAAACAGACAGTTATAAAAATGACCAAAGAAGCTCTAAACAGAGCGCAAAAGCGTTGTCCTTATTATGCTTTTCTTTCTGGAACAAATTCTTAGAAAACTTTGTCATTTTTCACAAATTCTTTTTCATGATAATTAATATTTAATGAATTCGCCAAAACTAATTAATTAAAATTAATTACCCCCAAATTCCTTTTTCCAAAATGCAATTGCTCTTGCGCTGACGCCCAATTCCTTCGCAATTTTATTTTGCTTCCTTCGCTCAGGCACTCTCCCCCATTGTTGTGCCAATTGTTCCTTTCTTCTCTCAAATTCGCGCACAATTTCACGCATCTCGTCATTTTCGGATAATTTGACTTAATTAATTACTTTGTTAAATTAATTAATTAATTAATTAATTGTGGCGCTTACTTTTTTCTGCTAATTGCTTCCTCCATCTGAATATTGTCCGCCTTGGTATGTTCAGCATTTGAGCAGTTTCTTCATCTGTCATTTCCGGCTTTTCCCTCTGAATTTGGTTGTATTTCCTCACAAATTCTTCCTTTTCCGATTCACTGTAATAACGCTTTTCCTCTGTGAAATTAAATGAATTAGCAAATAAATTACCCGAAATGGCAAAACTGCAAAAAATTATAAAAAAATATATTCCAAAAATTGGAATTCCAAACAAAAATATCATTTAAAATTTAATAATTACTTTTTTTTAATTTTGGGGATTTTGAATTTGTGACTTCATTTTGATCTTCATAATCATTATCATCCAAATCATCTTCATATGTATTTGCTGTACTGTACTCGCTTTCGTAATTACTGTCATTATTATTATAGTAATTACTGTCATTATCATTATCGTAATTACTGTCATCATCATTATCATAATTGCTGTCATTATCATTATTGCAATCACTGTCACCATCATCATTACCGTAATTACTGGCATCATCATTCGTGTAATTACTGTCACCATAATTAGTGCTCGATGATGTATAGACTAAAAAAGCTAGTTAATTTAAAAAATTTATAAAAAACAAAAGAAATTTATAAAAAAAAAATATATAAAATAAATTTAGATTCATATAAATTATTAATTTAAACTAATATTTTTTTTATTTTGCAACTCAAAAATTACACATATTGATTTTTATGCAAATTAAATTAAATAAATTTAACTTTAACCTAGCAAAGAAATAATTATTTCTCTAATTTTTTGATATAACTACACACTTTTTTGCCGAAAAATTAAAATGGTCCATAAATATTTAATTAATTAATTTTTCACATTACTTGATGAACTCGTATTTTGCTGTTCTGTCCGGCTTATAACATGCTTTTCCTTCTCATTTTTGTTCCATTTTTCATAAATTTCGGACAAATTTCGATAATTTTCGTTCTCCTCTTTAACTTCTGTGTTTGCAGCATTCTCGGTTTTAATTTTAATTGCTCCAAATTGATGCGATTCGCTGCCACCAAATTCTTCTTGTTTAATTTTGGCATTTTTTTCGAAAATTTCAAAATTTTCTTTTTTTATTTTCCCAAATTTCGTATTTGCCTTTTCATCTGCTGATGCCAAAGAATGCTCTTCAAATGGCTCATCCTTAAAAATGGGAAATTAAAACATTTCAAATAATTTTGGGGAATTTCCGCGATTATTACTTTTATTTTCGGCACATTTTCACTTTTTCTTGGCATATTCAAAATGCCGCTCCTCTTCCAAAGATCATCAAATAAATTATCGGATATAGTCATTATTTGTTCGATTCCCACCAAACAAAAATAAAAAAGGGCAAAGAAGAAAAAATGCATTAATTTTTCAATCTTTAAATAATGTTTGATTGATAAAATGGAATTTTTTTGGTTTTTATATAAAAGTTTAAGGGAAATGATGAAATAGCCAATTTGAATTGGCTTATATACAAAATTTTTTTTAATAACAAAATTGAAATAACAAATGTATATTTTTATTCAATTTTTCTTTTTTAAAAACAACTGCACATTTTGCTCCATGCTGCAGAAATTGTTTTTTTTTCTGTCAATTTTTGTTACATGTGGCTGGGGCATCCGTCTCGCCTGTTTTTCAAAACAGCATTAACTAATGCCGACATTAAAAATTATACAAAAACAATTTATTATTTATTTATTTGCATAAATAAGTAGAAATTTCTCAAAAAATTAAAGGAAATATTCATTTTTGAATTTCCCGTCTCTGCTGGGGTTTATTCGACACTCTCATGCAGATAATTTGGTAGGTGTTAGACGGGTCCGGATATTTGGGCAAAAACAAGGGTCCGTGTTCTATTGTTATTGGTTTTGTGGGGAATTTTAAAAAATTGATAATTTTGAAGTCTGGCGGCTGCCGTTAGGCGCCGCCGGGAAATTTTTTTTTGGAAATAAAGGTAATGTTCTTCGTTAAAAGTATTACCAAAAGCAACATAAAACAGCGCAAAAACGACAACTGAAAAATGCAGAAAAGGCCAAAAATACTTTGACTGAGCTTAATTCGTCAATAAACTCTTAATTATTTTCGATGATTTATAAAAAAAATAATAGTTAGAGTTTAATAAATACACAGAATGGTCTTAGATTTGGAATAAAAAATAATTAAAATTTTTTAATATTAAATAAAATCATTAGCCAGATTACTTTGAATTTTTTAAATATTTGGAAGTTCAATTACAAATGGGCTAAAATTATAAATGAATTCAAATTATATAATATGGAAATATTTATATGTAAAGGTTTCCGCTTCATCTAAAGCTAAATTTTTTGGGCTTAGGTCTATGCATAGGCTTTATTCTGTAAAATTTATCGGCGCCATTGAAACTTCAAATATTAAAAAATAAATAAATAATCTGGCTAATGATTTTATTTAACACTAAGTAATTTTAATTATTTTTTATTCGAAATCCAACAAAATTTGCACTTTTTGTGAAATGACCTAACACCAATAAAACAGCGCGCAAAAACGACAACTGAAAAATGCAGAAAACGCCAAAAATAGGAGGAAAATGTTTAATCCGTGCACAAAAGAAGTTTGCCAATATGTAAACCATCGGCGGGAATTGTTGTCATTTTTCCAGTGACTCTCAATCGCTTTTATTTAAATTTCTTTTTGCCATTTTATGCCTTCCTTCCCAGGACTCCCAAATTTGGCCGTTTTCCCCCTGTCATATGGCCACAATCACGTTGGCCCATTTTGAGGGTAGAAAAGTCGTACACAAAGTTCACAACAAATGTTTATTCTCAGCTCTCAAACTCAAACTTGGGCAATAAACCTGGGGAATCATCGGTGCCGGGTGGTTAAAATAAAAATTGTTGACAGAAAATTATTCATAACTTCGCCCAGAAATGAATCAAATTTCATAATCTTGATTATTATTCGATAGCCCCAAGTGTTTTCTATTATCACGCAAAATTTCAAAAAGTTTTGTTAAACTTAAATAAAGTTATGACCTGAGAAACTCAAAAAACCAAGTGTTATTGAACATTTTTCGTCATAACTTTATTTAAATTTAACAAATAATTTTTTGAAATTTTTTAGGCTAATATAAAATACTGTGGGCTATCGAATGATATAATGAATTAAAAAGTTGATTGCTTTTGATCAAAGTAATATCAAAAAATATTTTGATTTGGTGGTTTTTTTTTACTTTTGATCAAAGTAATATCAAAAAATATTTTGATTTGGTGTTTTTTTTTTTACTAAAGTCAGTCATATCATCGAATTCCAGAAAAACAAAAACAAAATGATTTAATAATAGGATATCAGATTGAATAATTCCATTATTCTCCAAATTGTTTCTTCCATTCTGTAATACGCTGACTATGAATTTTCAAAAATTTTGCAATTGCATTATCACTCATTTTCGGATTTTCTCTTTTTATTTGCCAATAAATTTTCATTTTTTCCATTTTTTCTTCTTCCATTATTCTTTTCTTGCTAATTGCAAATTGTTTCTTCCATTTTTTAATTATTCCATAACTAACTCCAATTTTCTTACAAATTTCAGCATAATTTTGTTGCCATTCTTTTGGCGAATATTTTCTTTTTTGTTTATATTCATTTTTAAATTCAATGAATTTTTGTACAATTTCAAATTTTTCTTCATCAGTTTTTGATTTGTATTTATATAAGCCAAAATTTTTAATCCATTCATAAATTTTCGTTCGATATGTTCCTAATTTTTTGGCAATTTTTACTTCGATTTTACTCCATTCTTTTCTTGGATATTTTCTTCCTTTTTGTTTTATTTTCTCTTTTATTTTATAATATTTTCTGACAATTTCTGTTTTCTTCTCTTCATTTAGTTGTATTTCTTCTTTTTCTTCCCATTTTCCTCCAAATATTTCATCAAATGACTTTTGTTGCAGCGTTTTCTTTTCTGACTCGTTTTGGCCAATTAAAGTCATCAAAAATAAAATCAGAAATAATAAAAAACATACTTTCATGTTTTTTTTATTGTTTTGTAAAAGATTTAATATATTTCAAATAAAAATTAATAAATTTATTTATACGAATAATTTTAATAAATGGTGGCAAAATGAAATAAGATATAATTTGATTGCGTTGGATTGATTATTAAAGCAAAATTTTTTTAGAAAATCAAGGGTTTTTATTGTTTCAGGACATTTTCTCGAAATCAGGACAGTTATAATAAACCAAGACATTTATGTTTAAAATATATTTACAAAAAAATCATTTAAAAAATTATTAAAAATGGAAAATTTTTTAATTTTGAGATTTGCTTATTAAATTTCTGTATTAATCATAATGAAAAAAAAAATTTATAAATTGGGTTACAAATAAAATTATTAATTCATAGAGTGCTCCGAAAATTTTAAGTCCTGACAATTAAAAAGAAAAATATTATGTTGCATTTTTTTTTAAATTTTTGGTTTAAAATTCTGATAAATAAATTGCATATTTGTGTATATTTTGAGATTTATATGCATATTTTATGGGTTTTCAAAGAATTTCATTTTTGGGATATTTTCTCGCACATATTAATAAAAAACGTTCCTTTTTTAAAAATTTGGAAATTTATGCAAAAATCATTCAAGAAATAGAAAATTTTGATTTTTTTTTTTACTCAATTTTCTTCAAAATTACAAAATGTACTTTATTTTAATTATTTTTTCTAAAATTATTTTTCATACCATATTTAGCTATTTCAATTGTTTTAGTTTAAATTTTACGAATTTGAAGAATTTTGGAAAATTTTACCCTCAATTTGGAAAAATTTATATGCATATTTTTCAACCTTTGGTTGCATATTTTATGTGCATATTTTATGATTTTGTGTGCATATAATTACCAGCCCTATTCAATTTTATACAATGATCAAGAATTTGGCATCAAACTTCAAAATATTTGATTTTTATCGATGATTTTATTATATGATTTTATCAATCACTAAAAACAAAAGAAATAATATCTCATATTCATATCATATATAGATAGCACAACAAATTTTGTGCTGGGATGGAACGGATCATTTACAAATGAAGCCGGTGATTAGCATTTTGGCCAAAATACCGCACACTCTAATATGGAGGCCAGTAGGTGCGCGCCGCTTGTTCGGGCGCCACAAACTTACTTCGTCATCGCATGCTCGCTAAGGCGGACCGCTCCGCAGCCTTCAGTGCTTTTTGGATTTTTTTTAGAGATCCTAGACATATTTTCAGGGTTTTTAAAAAATTGTAAATCTAGTCTGCATTTAAGGGCCCGAAATTTAAGGATACCGATCTTTAAGGACCCCCGACATTTAAGAATCCTATGTTGAAGGACCCGACTTTTAAGGACACGATGTTTACGGATCCAACATTTAAGGACCTTAAGGACTCAACATTTAAGAATTTTGCATTTAATGACCGAAATTAAGGACCCGATTTTTAGGTTGCATTATATTTAAAGATTCTAAATTTAAGTACCTGACATTTGGGGACTTACAACATTTGGGACCCGGCATTTTGCTATTCAAATGAAAATGGAAACTGTTATTGACAACGCAATCTTCTTCTTTTTCTTTTACAAATATTCGTCAAAGCTTTTTTTCATATTTATTTTTTGTTCTTTATTCATTAATAGAGACCGCATTTTGAGGCAGATGCCTTTTTTTTCTGCGCACTAGTTTCGATATATTAAGCATAAAAAACGCATTTTCCACTTGGTTTGAGGCTTCTACGTTGACTTTTATTATGCCTTTTTTTGCCTTTTTCGGGATTTTCGTTCCTTAAATGCCTTTTTTGGCATTTTGCCGTTTTGGTGCCTTTTTTGGCGTTTTTTTCGGAAAATTACATTAAAAAAGGAATAAAATCAGGAAAATACACCACTAAGAAATGACTTGAAAAATTTAAAAAAAAAAATACATCCCTTAAAAAATGAAAAAATTAAGAAATACACCCCTAAGAATTGAAAAATTTTCTCAAAAATTGATCGCCAAAACTTCATTTTTTTCTTGATAAAAATTTTAGATTTAAAAATTTTCTTTATTCGAAAATCATTATAAAATATTTAATAATCATTTAAATGACCAAAATTATGTTTTTGGTTAAATTTTGCGTGTTTTGCTCCCTAAAAACCTTAGAAAAAATTTTTTAAATGCCTTTTTTCATGCCTTTTTCGGGATTTTCGTGCCTTTTCATGCCTTTTTTTCAATTTTTTGGTGCCTATTTTAGTGCCTTTTTCGCGATTTTTGCTGCCTTTTTTTGCGGTCTCTATTCATTAATCTCAAATTTATTTTATATTTCCTTTTTTTATAAAAAATAAATAAATAAAATAATTCAAAGAAAACCTTCCGCCGATGAAATGTTATGCGCGCACAACGTTTCTTTTGCACTGGGCGGAAATAAGCCAATCCATAAGTATTAAATCAATAAGACAATATTAATGAATAAAAAAAAATAAAAGTAAAAAATTTTCACGTTGGATTTCATTAAAGTATGGCATTTTTATTTTTTTATTAAAAAATAATCATTTGAAAAATATTTTAATTTAAAAATAACGAATTTAGAAAATGCTTAAGCAATTATTCATTTTATTTGGATTTCTTGCACTCATTGGATTGTTCCATGCTGCTCCACCAAGTATATAAAATGGTACTTTTACGTATTGGGGGCCAAATTTTGAATTTTTTAAAAACCAACAGCGGACGAGTATTTAATAAATGATTGACACGTATTTGTGCGAATTGCTCTGGCGCAAAAATGTCTCTAAATCCCTGGCGCAGACTAATTCGAAGAAATATTATTGTTAGCTCAAATCATGGCATTTATGCTTCCGAAATAATTTTGGCGCGTTGCTTTAGCAATTCTACGCGTCCGCTGTTTATTTTTTAAAGATTCAACCTTTGGCCCCCAACCGGAAAAGTAATAAATAAAATTTTTTGTTGTAAAACCAAATTTTCAGCAAAATTTCAAAAACTTATAAAATTGCTTTCCTTTGGAAAGAAATTCAAATTATTTATATTATCAAGGAACAACAAGTTCACAAAATGACGAATCGGACGATAATTGCTCAATTTGCTTGGCTAGCTTAGCTGCTACTGACAATTCTCCGTTGAAAACACTACAGAACTGCAGAGTTGATAAATAATTTAATTAAATAATAATATTTTAAATTTTTTGATAAAATACTTAAAAAAAGAGAGAAAATTCCAAAAATTTTCTTGTCCGCCAGCACCAATCTTTCTCGAAAATTTTTTACAAATAGATGAATATAGGTAGGTCAAAAAACAAGTCTTACTCACTTTTAATATTTAAGGATTTCGCAATTTTTATGTATCAACAAATCAAATATTGAATTAAAATATAAAATATTAATTAATTAAAAATAATCTCTTTTAGCATAGCTATCATCGAAACTGTATTGATCAATGGTAATTAATTTTTCAATGTTTTCTCCAATTTTCTTAAATAATTAATATATTTCCAATTTTTTTTAAAAAAATAGATTACATTTTTAAAACTTTAAAATTATTTTTATTAAGGTTACAAGAAAGTAAGCGATGCCCAATGTGTCGAAAAGAAGTAAAAATACCGGACGAATTGCCACCTGATCATAATGATAATGATGATGGAACATATATAGTGATTGTATGTTTTGACATTTTGATAATTTCATAATTTAAAAATATTTTAAAAGGAGGATGGCAATGATGATCAGACAAATATTCCTATTGAAATTGGTGGAGGAATCGACGAAATTGGTCAATTTTAAAATAATATTTTAGATACTAATTTTTTATTTAAAATAATCCTATTTTAGATAATCCAGAACAAGCAGATGAATGGGAGCCTTATGGTCATTTATTAAATGGTTTGATAATTTAATTTTTCTTATATATATTTAGTTTGGATCAAAAAATAAAAATTTTCAAAATTTATTTTGGCAACCCAAAAGCCAATATAGCAGCATTCACTAATATATTTATTTATTTAATTTAAATTAATTTTAATTTTATTTAATTCTCGGATAATCAATCTGACAATTCAGTGGATAATGCGCCCCACGGTTTAAAAATTGATAATTTTTTGAATTTAAATTAAATTTGTTTGCAGATTCTGACAGAGAATCTGATCACTCAGTACAGATTTCAACAAATGTTCCTCATGGTTTCTTTTATTATTTATTTTTTAATTATTTTTTAATTGCCATTTAATTACTCCATTTTAGAAAATGATTACGAATCAGATCATTCCGTGGATATTTCTACAACAAATTGGGAAGGATTAATAAATTCAAGTAAAAAGCAATACAAATTTAAATACATATTAATAATAAAACTTTAAATGCTTAAAAATTCCATTGGTAATTACATGACAACAAGTGTTTATTGCAAATACTTTAAATATTATACTTAATAATTAAGTAATTTCTTTAAATTTTAAAAACTAAAGCAAACAGAAAAATAAATTAATTAAAATTAGTTAATAAAAAAAATTGAAATTATTTTTTTAATTTAAGTTGTAGGTGATGAAGACCAAAATCATGCTGTTGGTCAAACCCAACCTTCTGGTAATTATAATATAATTGCATTTTAATGACTACTAAATTAATTCAAGATGGTTGGCAGCCTCATGAATATTTGCTAAATGGTTTATTTTAAATTAATTTTGAATAAAACAAATATATTTGAAGGATCAAATGAATCTGAACAATCGGTTGAAATTCCACCCAATGAATCGCAAAATGCAAATGGTAATATAGAAAAAATTAAAATAATAAATAATTTTTTTTTTGAAGAAATTGTTCCCAATCTGGCGCCTATTAATTCTCCTGACGGTAAATAAATTTAAAAATAATTAGTCAATTTTCAATAAAATTTATCCAAGATTTTCAAAAAAAAAAATTTAGTTCATGTTGCGCAAGATGATGATGTATGGGAGCCATATGAACATTTATTAAATGGTTATAATTAGAAATCATCCGACCACTTTTTTGGCATTTTAAATTCAGGGAACGATTCTGATCATTCTGTTATCATAGAGCCAAATGAATCCCGTAATTTTTAAAATAAATAAATAATTTTAATTTATATCATTAATTTAATTTAGAAAACCCAACTGATCATCAGCAGGATGGGACAGGTACAAAATTTTTTTTAAAATAATTTGGTTAATTTATTTAATTTTTAATCCCGGAAGAAGGCGAGTGGGAGTCTTACGGCCATTTACTGAATGGTCAGAAAACTCAATATTAAAAAAAATAAATTTTTTAAATTTTACTAAGACTTTTATTTTATATATACATTCTTTTTTGTATATCGAACATTTAGATTCAGACAATGAATCAAATCCATCAGTTTATTTGTCACCGGAAACATCACGTGGTTTCAAAATTAATAAAACATTTTTATGAATTAATTTTTCAATTAAAAAAATGAAAAAATAACATTTTAATTTAACATTAAAAATAAATTTGTTTGCTTTTTTTAAAGAAAACATAAGCGATGAGCATCAGAATTCTGCTAATCCTTCTAATGGTTTGTTTTATTTAGAAGATCTTAATAAATTTTGTAACATTTAATTGAAGAATTTATAATTATTAATTATTATTATTTTTAAATGAAAATTTAAATTTTAGTTGAATCGACACAAGCTGAAGGCGAATGGGAATCATATGAACATCTATTAAATGGTTCATTATTTCGTGTATTTTTTTATTTTACTCTTAAATTTTAAGTTCCTGCAAATGAATCGAATAACATTTCGCCAATTCCTACTGGAGGTTATAAAAAATTTCAAATTTTTTAATTTTTCTTTTTTAATTTTACTCGATAGAAATTACATTTTATTATTCATCAGATGTGCTTTCATCGGCTGAAATGAATGGAATTTTTTATGGTAATTTTTAAGATTTTCCCAAATATTTTTCATAGACAAAAAATCTGAAAACCCAAAAAAATTCATTTTTAATTCTTTGAAAAATTAAAAATTTTTAGCTGGTGCTCCACCTCTATCGACCTTGCCACCTGATCAACGTAAGAAATGATGATCGATCCTGATTTAATATTTAAAAAATAAGATAACAATTTTAGTACAACTCTTGGAAGCCGGTGCGTTAATTAAGTAAACATTTTTAATAGCACAGACCAATTAAGCTACCGTGGGATCGAGCGTTATTGTACGCGACAATGCTGGAAGTGCTCATACTGTAAATGTTCGACAACTGTAGAATTTTCCACATCACATTAACGGACAATAGAAATAATCACTTGAAATAGCATAGACCCATCTATACCGTTGATAATAATAATACATTGAAACAATTGCAATATTTTCGCATATTGTTATATATGTAGAAAATAATTTTTGTATGAAAAGTTTTTGTATTTTTCCAGAATTTAATTGAAAAGAAATGCCAAATATTATTTGTTGAACTTAAATTGTTTACTTTTAAAAAAATTCAAGAATTTCTTAAACTATAAAATAAACCATAAATTCTAATATCTTCCCCTTGGAAAACTGTGTTAAGAAATTTATTATTCACTTTTTTAAAATTATTTGATAATTTCATATATTAAAAAAAGAAATTTCTTACTTTTTCAGAGTGTTAATTTATGTAGGTTAAAAGATATTATTTAAAATTAATAATATTTAAAATGTTTTTATTTGTTAATTAAATTATCATGTCTTCCTATAATTTTCTTCATATAATAACACAACCATCAACAAATATTATGAATACTTCAAAGTTAATTTTTTTCTTGTAATATCAGAAAAAAAATGATTTATTAAAATTATTTTAAAAATATTGTATCACTATTATTTTCAATCTCTTTTGTGGGTTTAAATTATTATTAAAGATTCAACATACTTAAACTTTAAAAAAAAAATTAAGATTTTTATGTGTGTACATTTGTAGGATTTTATTTCGAAAACTTTTGTATCGCTAATGTATTTCTATCCCTATTTATGTCCATTAAAATCTGCCATATTTTAGCTGAATTCTAACTTTTCTTTTCTTTTTTTTTTTTACTTTCTCTGCAAATTTGCGTCATTAAAATCCTTCTTAATTGATCAATGTTGGCATAATGTGAATTTATTTGGCACGAAATCGAGAAAATGATGCAATTTGCCAGCAATCAAACCCAACAAGACAAAAACAAAATGATGTAAACAAAGTGAATAGCAATGAAAAAGCTATCCACCCATCTAAAATAATTCTTATCCATGTTTTAAAGATTGAGAAAAATTATTATTAAATACATAACAATTTACGATTTATAAATTTATGATTTTTAATTTTTATTAATTATTTTTTTTAATTTATTTTCCTCAAATATTACAGATTTAATGAATTTTCTTATACTTTATATCCTTTTTGTGTCGGTCGACAATATTTATCCGGGATTATCCATGCAACAACCACTTCATTTGCAGGGTATAAATAATTATAAAATATGAAATGTATTAAAATTTAGCAAGCTTTTGAATATTTTATAAGTTTTGCATGAAAATAGGAATTTTTCGTTTAAATCGGTGATTTTAAATATAAAATTTCATAGAAGAAGTTGTTTCAACTACAACTGAAGCACCAATCAACCGATTACAAATGTCTATGGAAGGCATGGAAATTATATTATTTAAAAATAATTTAAATAAAATTATTTAGCTCAAACGCTTTCTGGTCCAAATGAAGAAGCAGCAATGAGTCGATCACAAGTGCCAGTGGAGGAAAGTATGGAATAAAAATTTCTTTCGAATATCTAGATTAATTTCTTGGAAATTTTATAAAATCTCAAATTTGAAACTCAATTTAATTCTCAAATTTTTAGTAATTAGCGCCCGAAAATATCAAATTTGCGGGTCCCTCTGCGGGATTAACATTCTTTTTTTTTTTGCGGGACGGAATTCCGCGGGATTAATCCGAAATTTCAAAAAAAAAAAAATGCGTGACGTAAAAACAGCGTGGATCCCCATCTCATGCCGCGCTTTATTGGGAATATTTCTCCTAATTAATGTAATTGATCCCATATTAGCCAATGTCGCTCGGCAGCTGCCAGCTCAATACAATATCATGATAAACAACGTGAATTATCCAATCAACGCCCCTTATGCAAATATTATTGTTTCTGGCGGACGCCTTATTATCAACGGGGAAGAACGTGGTGTGACAGCGCCTGGAGCACATCTTGATATATGTACAGTACAAAATTGGGACCGCAAAAACCTGAAAAACTTCGGGACTGAATTCGAAATTGTTTTAAATTGACTGGAATTATTAAACGCCAACTGGATTTATTGCTCTGATCAGGATCTGTATCCAAAACCTGGATACTTGAAACACATCCACACTGGGATTCTTAATTGAAATTAAGAATTTCCAGAACCCAATCGACTTCTACACCCTAACCAGGATCTGGGTATATCAAAATCTAGTTTGGTCTGATTGGATAAATTCACAGGTTGAATAGGATTTCAGGAAAGAAAGAATATAGGACCCATATCCGGATTTTGCATTTAAAAAATATTCCGGTCTTGATTTGGACCCATGAAAACCCAGAAAAGATGGAAAATAGCTAAATTGTTAAATAATTTAAATAAAAAATTTCATTCAAGCGGCAATTGGAAATATTTATATTTACATTGGAAATGTCGAAGGTCGAACAATTACTGTAATGAATGCAAATCCTCCTTTGGAAGGTAATCCTTTTTGATATCAAATAATAAAAATATATAATTACATTAATAAGCAAAATTAAATAAAAATATTTATTTAAATTTTTGTATGATGAAGAAGTCGAATGGGAGGCGCATGATCATTTATTATACGGTTAATTTTAATTAAAATTTAATTTTTCCAAAACGAAAATCTTTTAGATTCGGATGATTCGGTTCCCATTTCAAACGCCGATGGTAATAAATATTTTAATTATTCTAATCATTAACTGAAACATAATAATAAAACTATATATGGAATTTGTTAAACCATTTAGATTCAGATGATTCAGTTCATATTTCAAACCCCGAGGGTAATGAAGAATTTAATTAATAAATTATTAACTAAACCATAATAATAAAATAGACCTCTGGAAAAATACATCAATTAATTATCATAAAAAAAACAAATTAAATAAATTTCAGAACATTCATCGCAAGATGAAGGAGAGTGGGAGCCATATGAACACTTGTTAAATGGTCTTAAAATTTATTTTTTCTAATTTAATGACCTTCAGAAGTTTTAAGTTTCTGGAAGTGATTCTTCGAGTACTTCTCCGGAAAACATATTGGATGGTTTGGAAAATTTAACGAAGATTTTTTAACATTAAATTTAAAAATTCATCATTAGGTGGAGCCACAGAGAATGAAAGAAACGGAATATTTTACGGTAATTTACAATTTTATCCCATAAAATTAAATATTAAATTTTAATTATTAAAAACCGTTTAGCTGGTGCACCACCTCTATCAACCCTGCCAGCTGACCAGAGTAAAATAATTATTTGTATATTAGTTTACTAATTGACATGTTTTTTTAAATTATAGTAAGCTTATTTGTATATTAATTTACTAATTTACATGTCTTTTTTAAAATTTTAGTACGCCTTTTGGAAACTGGTATGGTAATTGGTAAAACAATTAATAAATGCATGTATCAATCAATTAAGCTACCGTGGGAACCAGCGTTACTGTGCGTGATAATAATGGACGCATTCATACTGTACATGTTCGACAACTCTAGAAACCCCTGTTTTTTCTAGAAACAATTTGCAAAAGATAGTTTTGTAAGAAATTTTCATGTGCTTAACCCAGCTTTAATATATAAAATCTAGCACTGATAAAGATAATTTGTTAATTTATTTTTCATGTTTTTCTTCTAGAAAAGAAATTGAAAATATAGTTTTTAAGATTTTTCATGTTCTTGACCTAGATTTTTATTGAAAATCTAACATTGATAGACATATTTTTTCATTAATCACTAAATAAGGTAAAGTCAATTAAATATAAGGAAACTTTCCTTATAAGTATTCAACATTACTTGTGAATGATTGTATAAGATTTAATTTTTACAATTGAAATAAAAAAATGAAGTGTTGTTTTTCTACCTAAAAAGAGTTAAGAAAAATTTATTTGCCTAGTTTTTATGCATATTTAATGCAAAATTTGCATTATTTTTTTAGTGCCTAAAAGCGAGTTCTTAATATAATATAAATGAATGGAAAACTGGGCTTCGTCGTCAGTACGGCTTTTTAATTTTCAATTCTTATGTTGAAGGGACCCATATCCGGATATGGCATTTAAAAATACTCGGTCTTAATTTGGATCCATGGAAAAGGGAAGACCGTGGTGTGATAGCGCCTGGAGCACATATAAAATTGGGACCGCAAAATCTGAAAAATTTCGGGCCTGAATTCGAAATTGTTTTAAATTGGCTGGAATTATTGAAAATGCAGCTGGATTTTTGCTCTGACCAGGTTTTGTAACCAAAAACCTTATACTTGAAACACATTCCAGATTGGGATTCTTTATTGAATCTCAGATTTTCCAGGACCCAGATCGATTTCTGCACCCAGAATAGGCTCTGGGTATAGCAAAATCTAGTTCGATCTGGTTCGGTAAATTCACATTTTGAAGGGACCCATATCCGGATATGGCATTTAAAAAATAATCGGTCTTGATTTTGATCCTAGGAAAACCCAGAAAAGATGGAACATGTTTCAATTGCTAAATATTTTAATGAATTCATTCAAGCGGCAATTGGAAATATTTATATTTACATTGGAAATGTCGAAGGTCGAACAATTACTGTAATGAATGCAAATCCTCCTTTGGAAGGTAATCCTTTTTGATATCAAATAATAAAAATATATAATTACATTAATAAGCAAAATTAAATAAAAATATTTATTTAAATTTTTGTATGATGAAGAAGTCGAATGTGAGGCGCATGAACATTTATTATACGGTTAATTTTAATTAAAATTTAATTTTTCCAAAACGAAAATCTTTTAGATTCGGATGATTCGGTTCCCATTTCAAACGCCGATGGTAATAAATATTTTAATTATTCTAATCATTAACTGAAACATAATAATAAAACTATATATGGAATTTGTTAAACCATTTAGATTCAGATGATTCGGTTCATATTTCAAACCCCGAGGGTAATGAAGAATTTAATTAATAAATTATTAACTAAACCATAATAATAAAATAGACCTCTGGAAAAATACATCAATTAATTATCATAAAAAAAACAAATTAAATAAATTTCAGAACATTCATCGCAAGATGAAGGAGAGTGGGAGCCATATGAACACTTGTTAAATGGTCTTAAAATTTATTTTTTCTAATTTAATGACCTTCAGAAATTTTAAGTTTCTGGAAGTGGGTCTTCCAATACTTCTCCGGAAAACATATTGGATGGTTTGGAAAATTTAACGAAGATTTTTTAACATTAAATTTAAAAATTCATCATTAGGTGGAGCCACAGAGAATGAAAGAAACGGAATATTTTACGGTAATTTACAATTTTATCCCATAAAATTAAATATTAAATTTTAATTATTAAAAACCGTTTAGCTGGTGCACCACCTCTATCAACCCTGCCAGCTGACCAGAGTAAAATAATTATTTGTATATTAGTTTACTAATTGACATGTTTTTTTAAATTATAGTAAGCTTATTTGTATATTAATTTACTGATTTACATGTCTTTTTTAAAATTTTAGTACGCCTTTTGGAAACTGGTATGGTAATTGGTAAAACAATTAATAAATGCATGTATCAATCAATTAAGCTACCGTTGGAACCAGCGTTACTGTGCGTGATAATAATGGACGCATTCATACTGTACATGTTCGACAACTCTAGAAACCCCTGTTTTTTCTAGAAACAATTTGCAAAAGATAGTTTTGTAAGAAATTTTCATGTGCTTAACCCAGCTTTAATATATAAAATCTAGCACTGATAAAGATAATTTGTTAATTTATTTTTCATGTTTTTCTTCTAGAAAAGAAATTGAAAATATAGTTTTTAAGATTTTTTCGTTCTTGACCTAGATTTTTATTGAAAATCTAACATTGATAGACATATTTTTTCATTAATCACTAAATAAGGTAAAGTCAATTAAATATAAGGAAACTTTCCTTATAAGTATTCAACATTACTTGTGAATGATTGTATAATTATTATAATAAGATTTAATTTTTAACAATTGAAATAAAAAATGAAGTGTTGTTTTTCTACCTAAAAAGAGTTAAGAAAAATTTATTTGCCTAGTTTTTATGCATATTTAATGCAAAATTTGCATTATTTTTTTAGTGCCTAAAAACGAATCCTTAATATAATATAAATGAATGGAAAACTGGGCTCGTCGTCAGTACGGCTTTTTTAATTTTCAATTCTTATGTTGAAGGGACCCATATCCGGATATGGCATTTAAAAATACTCGGTCTTAATTTGGATCCATGGAAAAGGGAAGACCGTGGTGTGATAGCGCCTGGAGCACATATAAAATTGGGACCGCAAAATCCTGAAAAATTTCGGGCCTGAATTCAAAATTGTTTTAAATTGGCTGGAATTATTGAAAATGCAGCTGGATTTTTTGCTCTGACCAGGTTTTGTAACCAAAAACCTTATACTTGAAACACATTCCAGATTGGGATTCTTTATTGAATCTCAGATTTTCCAGGACCCAGACCGATTTCTGCACCCAAAATAGGCTCTGGGTATAGCAAAATCTAGTTCGATCTGGTTCGGTAAATTCACATTTTGAAGGGACCCATATCCGGATATGGCATTTAAAAAATAATCGGTCTTGATTTTGATCCTAGGAAAACCCAGAAAAGATGGAAAATAGCTAAATTGTTAAATAATTTAAATAAAAATTTCATTCAAGCGGCAATCGGAAATATTTACATTGGAAATGTCGAAGGTCGAACAATTACTGTAATGAATGCAAATCCTCCTTTGGAAGGTAATCCTTTTTTATATCAAATAATAAAAATATATAATTACATTAATAAGCAAAATTAAATAAAAATATTTATTTAAATTTTTGTATGATGAAGAAGTCGAATGTGAGGCGCATGAACATTTATTATACGGTTAATTTTAATTAAAATTTAATTTTTCCAAAACGAAAATCTTTTAGATTCGGATGATTCGGTTCCCATTTCAAACGCCGATGGTAATAAATATTTTAATTATTCTAATCATTAACTGAAACATAATAATAAAACTATATATGGAATTTGTTAAACCATTTAGATTCAGATGATTCGGTTCATATTTCAAACCCCGAGGGTAATGAAGAATTTAATTAATAAATTATTAACTAACCATAATAATAAAATAGACCTCTGGAAAAATACATCAATTAATTATCATAAAAAACAAATTAAATAAATTTCAGAACATTCATCGCAAGATGAAGGAGAGTGGGAGCCATATGAACACTTGTTAAATGGTCTTAAATTTATTTTTTCCAATTTTATAACCTTCAGAAATTTTAAGTTTCTGGAAGTGGGTCTTCCAATACTTCTCGGAAAACTTATTGAATGGTTTGGAACGAAGATTTTTTTACATTAAATTTTATATATGAATTAATCATTAGGTGGAGCCACAGAAAATCAAAGAAACGGAATATTTTATGGTAATTCACGATTTTTATCCCATTAAAAATAAATGTTAAATTTAATTATTAAAATCCGTTTAGCTGGTGCACCACCTCTGTCAACCCTGCCAGCTGACCAGCGTAAAATTAATTATTAGAATATTATTTAGGAATTGACATGTTTTTTTAAATTTTAGTAGGCCTCTTGGAAGCTGGTATGCTAATTAATAAAACAATTAATTAATGCAGATATCAATTAAGTTACGGTTGGAACGAACGTTACTGTGCGTGACAATAAAGGACGCATTCATACTGTGCATGTTCGACAAGTCTAGAATTTCCTATTTTTCCTAGAATTATTTTGCAAAAGATAGTTTATGATTTTATATGACCAAATGTTTTTATTGAAAATCTAGCACTGATAAACGAAATTTTGTTAATTAATTCACTAATTAGTGAAAAGGCTATTAATTATTTGAAATTTTTTTTATGTGTATATCAATTAAATTGCAAATGAAGAACGATGATTAACTTAAAATGTAATTTTACATTAAACTGTTTTTAAATGGTCTATGAATAATGATGAATGTAAAACTGAGATTCGGTACGGGTCTTCTAATCTTGACATTGCGAGGGTAACAAATTATCTGGATAGAACGAGGAACAAAAAATGAATTTTTTTTTTCTTGACATATAGAAATTATAAAACAGAATTTAATGTATTTTATGTGCGTTTATTTGACCTAGACTTTTTTATTGAAAATTTAGCACTGATAAACATTATTTATTAATTACTTATCTAAATAATGAAAGGCTATTAACTATGGTGAACTTCCTTAGATTTATATCAATGTAATTCCGAATGAAAGATGCTGATTGTCTTAAAATTTAATTTTTGATTAAAGCATTTTTTTAATTTGTCTATTTTCTTCGAGATTTTATTTGGCTTTTTTATCCTATTTTTTCATTTATATTACATCCAATTTCTTTGCTATCCAATTTGTTTAATTTTAGGCGTTTAATATAGTTGATTAATAGGCAAGATTCATTTTTGCACTAATATTATGTCTATTCGGGAAATTTTCATGGAATACCTGTGTTTTTATTAAAATCTTATTTTTGCGATTATTTTTTTCATAAAAAGGCACCTAAAAAGGCATAAAAATCGAAAAATAGGCTTTAAATAGGCACAAAAATCCCCGAATAAGCACAAAATAGGCAAAAAAAATTTTAATTAACGCTTTTTAGGTAGTAAAACACTTAAAAATTAATTAGAAAACTTAATTTTGGCAATAATATATTTCAATTGTTTTAATGTTTTTTCGAATAAGGACATTTTTTAAACAAAAATTTTTATTAAGAAAAAATAATTGAATTTTGGGGATCAATTTTTGTGAAAATTTTCTCAATTCTTAGGGATGTATTTTCTGAAATTTTTTCGGGTCGATTCTTAGGGGTGTAATTTTCATTTTTGTTAAGAATTTTTCTAAAAATCCTGAAAAAGGCGCCAAAATGGCGAAATAGGCACAAAAAAAGCATTAAGCACAAAAAGTCCAAAATAGGCAAAAATAGGCATTGTAAAAGTCATCGTAGACACCCAAAACCAAGCGGAAAAAGCTTTTTTCGTGGTTATCTGTGCGTAACAAGTGTGCAGAAATATTAGGCATTTGCCTAAAAATGGAAGCCCTAGTAATAAGGATTATACAAATAAAAAAGGAATCACAACAAGAGTACCGTATTTATCGAATTAAAAACCCCTATAAAATAAAGCCCCCCCTTTGAGGAGGGTTGAAAAAGAAAGCCCCCGGGGCTGTATTTCAATAATACATTAATGTAATAATTATTGTGAGGGAATTTGGGGTTATTTCCCCCAATTTAATATAGTATCCATAAGTTGTTAACATTCGTGACTAATATCCAAATATCGGACGTTTTGCCAACTGACATTTCGCCAACTAGACATCGCGTCTACTGGCAGTTTGTCAACTGGACATTTCGCCTACCAGACAAAAAGCATAAAAAATAAATTTAAAAAATGCTAGAATCAAGGAATGTACGCTTATTTGTCATTTAAAAAGAAAACTTCGACACAAAAAATGAAACGGAAGAATGACATGTTCAAACTAATAAAAACGAAGTCTTTTTAATTCCAATGATCATTTAGGTATCTTTATCTATTTTCTTGTACATATATTACTTCTCACCAGTAGGCGAAAACATTTTATTTTGAATTAAAATGGTGAAA